>JAUCMR010000141.1:4116171-4129245 GCA_032357425.1 Enteromius argenteus | reverse complement strand
TGTTCCCTGACCGGGAATCGAACCCGGGCCGCGGCGGTGAGAGCGCCGAATCCTAACCACTAGACCACCAGGGAGCGATGACGAGTACATGTGATTTATCATCTTTAGACACGCTACTAGTCCAGACACCTGAATACCAGCGATATTCAGTTATCAACTTTTCCCTCGTTATTTATGATATGATTGTAATTGTTTTTCTTCAGATTACACGCAGCGGTCATCCAGCCTCAGTCACGCCGGGTTTCGATCCTGTTACAGGGAACTGAAATACAGTTAGAGTTCCACTCGAAAACACGATTCATATACAGAATTGTATATTTAAAAAAAGGTTAGGCGAGAATTATAATTTAATTTAGCATTTTTTCAGTTTGTAGTAAATAATTTGGACACTGTGACATGAAATGCTACATTCCAACATCTAATTTTAGCATAAATTCCATTCTCTAGACTGTCAAACGGTAAGAGAAAGGCAGGACCTAATTTGGTAGGAAATGGGCGTGGAGGACTGAACCGAGTCCCGTTAAGGAAGAGAACATCTGGGCAGCGTCACAGGGACTCGAGTCTCCTTTGTGAGAAAAACTGGAATAAAGCGGAAAAAAGTCTGTCCAAGGTATGTCTGTATCATTTGTTTTCCTATTTTCTTTTGGCTTAATCTGTGTTTACACTGGTCTCGTGTCTTTGCATTGGTGCTTTTTCTGTAGTCAGGACGCTTCAGCCTGAGGAATGCGCCTCATTTATAGAAATACGCTTTTGTGAAAATACTTAAGCAGCCTACTTTATACCTGCGTGCAATGCGTACGTTTTGAATATCTGACATCTTTTAAACGCTTTTTAAGCGTTCTATGAGAATTCTGTTAAATCAACGCGTTTAATTCGGAGATTGAACGTTTGGTTTCTCTGAACCCCACGCATTGCGTTCATTTCACCCTCATCTGACCCATAAAACACAACTGAACCACACCCGGCGCCACATCCGCTCGCTGCGTGGAAGATGGGGGCAAAGGCGGCGCTGAGGTAAACGTCTTCCACCCAGCAAAAACTGCTCGAAAAGACGAAAATACGTGTATAAAAAAACAAATTACGTCTAAATGTGGTTGTAAAGTTGAAGTTGAAAATACGTCTTTTTTGGCCTGTCAATAAGACAATTCACAAAAACTTACCAAAACATTTATTGACACATTAAATACATAGTGCACGTAAAATAAACACTTTCCTGACCCCAGTTGTTTTCTATGAATACATTGTAAAATGTAATTTATTCCTGTGAACTAAACTTTCAGCATCATTACTCCGAAATCATTCTAACATGCTGATTAACATTGATTTTTATCAATGTGAAAAATAGTTGTGCTGCCCAACATTTTTGTGGAAACCATATTTTTCAGTAGGCTAGAACTTTCAAAAGAGCAGTACTTTTCTGAATACTTTAATAATAGGCTACTTTTTAATAATTGAAGTCTTTACTGTAACTTTTCATCAAATGCATTCATCCTTTCTATATAAACATTTCTTTTTAAAACAAAAAGTCTTTAAAATACTGAAAATGTGTATGAAACAGAACAATGGCTAATTATAACCACATTAGATCACACATTTCACCCAAAAATGTCAATTCTGTCATTACCCTCATGTCTCTCCAAACCTACAAGACCCTTTTTTCCAAAACACAACTCATTGTCACCAAAAGCACCATGAGCATTGGGGTTAAACACATAATTTACTTTATGGCATTACTACCTTTCTGAGGCTTAAACCGGTAGTCGCATACAATGGAGGGGCAAGAAATGTCTAAAAAGATCTACATTTATGTTGCAAAGATGAACAAAGTCTTACAGGTTTGGAATGGCATGAAGGTGAGTGATGAACATTTTGGGTTTAATTAACAGTGGCTCCAGTAGGTCTCTGCCTGATATTCTGGATCTTCTGCTCCTTCACCGTCTCAATCCTGGGTTATTAACACACAACAGATGTGTCCACTTTGAATCATTTGGCCTGGCAATAACCAATAAGCAAGTGGGAGCTGAGAACAATATTCAGCACGGTATTTTTGTCACTTCCTATACAAGGCTCCAGACAGCTTTGTTTTCTTCTGCCGTGACTAAATTTTGTGGGCGATCACACTGGCGTGAACACAGCGTTACCCCACCTTACGAGCACTGCTACTTCTGTTTCATATAAGAAACATACAAACAAACTCCTCTGAGCTCAGAACATGTTTACTCAGGAAGCAGTGCTGATTTTCACATCTACTGATCTAGCGAGAAGCGCTTGAATTCGCTGCAGGATGAATAAGTGAAGCTCTAATGAGAAGCATTCACTGAAATCTGTTATAAATAGGTCAAACTGTGCTACCGTATAACTAAAAGTAGTAACTATATCCATGATGGTGTGGCAGAAATAGTCGAATTTCATTTCATTATGCATTTCAGGGTTTGTAAGATTGACTGTATGTAGGCTGTGTAGTGAAATGAAATAACAGAGGTAATATGTAGTTTAAGTCTGCCCCAAAGGCTTTAAAGACTCTAGCAGAGATGCTCTTTTTGTTTGCTGGCTCCGCTTGTGTCCAAAATGGGTAGTGATGTGGAGGAAATGATCCGCAGCTGAGTCAGAGTTGTTAGATACGTGGTGTTACCTCATAGGTTTATATGCTAGTCAAAAAGTAGCTTAAATTGAGACATATTGTGTGAAGTTCTAACTCTCTTACTAAGATCTTAAAGGAACAGTACACCAAAAAAAAAAAAAAAAATCTGTCATGTCATTCCAAACCCAAACCCATCTTTACTCTGCTTTAAAAAGGAGATGTTAGGCAGAATGTCCTGGCTGTCCTTTGTAGACCTACTTTTGAATTATTTTTCGCTATTGTAAAACAGATTTGAGAATTATGGTGGAGAGTACAAGCTTAACTTACAGTTATCCTGTACAATGAAATGTTGGTGGTGTTGTTTCCCTGAGCTACAATAAAGGGATCGTTCACCTGTTCGCCATCCTTCACTCACTTTCAAGTTGTTTCCAGGCGATTTAAATAATGTTGGTAACGAAACAGCTGCTTGTAGACATGACTTCCAAAAATTCCTACACTGTGAAAAAATGGCTGTGATTTTTAACAGTAAAAAAACTGTGAAAATGCTACGAAAAAAAACTGTTAAATGGTTAACGGTAAATTCCTGTAAAATTTAGAGGGAAAAACTGACATTCCCAGAATTTCCTGCATTGCATTTCAAATTTTGTTTGAATTTGATGTTTTTTCTTTGAAATCAGTTCTGTTTATTAGGGTTGTGTGTTACATGTAATGTTGTTAAATGAATGTTTATTGTATATTTGAGTTTAATGAGTCTCATCATGATGGTGTTTAGTGTTTGTGTGAATGACACTGAGCTCCTTCTATATATGTTCATATTTAAAAGCTGCTTGTGATGGGCTTTGGTTCATCATGTGACTTTCTCATCACCACCTGCATTTGGTGCTTATCAGGGTATTTAAACAGATTTTAGTGCTTTAATAGCTTGATATATTAACACTGTACCAGTTAATGAAATTACGGTATTTAACTGTAAATTTAACTTTAAACGGTAAAGCCTAAAACGTTGTTACCGTATTTTTTATGGTCACATTCCGGCAACCACAGCTGCCAGTTTTTTACTGTAAATTTTACTGATTTTTTTTTACAATGTGTATAAGTCAATGACCTACCAGCAACTGTTTGGTTACCAACCATATCTACTTTTGAAGAAAGAAATTCCTACATGCTTGGTACAACACGAGGTGAGTAAATGATGCCAAATTGTAATTTTGGAGTGAACTGCCTCTTTAAAACCACTCTGGGGAGTGAGTACATATCTATAACTTTTTTTTTTTGAGCAGTACTTAACGGTTATGCAACAAAGGCATGAATACAGTACAATGTGCACTTTAGTAAAGCCATGCAGTGCAGGAAACAGGCCACACACTTCCTCCTAACAGCACTGAACCGCGTAAACAGGCCATATGTTCTCCTATCCAGGACTGAAGTGCTTCTTCAGCGTGTGGTCGTAGTAACACAATCAGTGATTGGAGCTTGTCAGATTTCTCAGCCAATGGCATGCTTTGTTGATTCAGATGGATGGATGTTATTTTAGTTATCTTTGCACACAAAAAAAACACACTTTGTAAAATGAAGATTTGCTATTAATGAATATACTTACTTAAAAGGTGATTGTGTACTTACATTAACAGTTTCTTGTGTTGTTTCCCTGAGCTACATTAAAGGGATAGTTCACCAAAAATGTTGTCATCAAGTACTCACCTTTATAAATGACGCCAATTTGTGATTTTTGGCCTAACCACTCTGAGAATGAGTGCATATCTATCTATTTTTTTATTTATTTTTTTAACCATTGCACAAACAAGAATGCAATACAATGCACACTTTAGTGCAGCGCAGGAAACAGCCACACTAAAAGTGTCAAATCTTATTAACAGGCTAAATATTCACACATCCAGGGCTGAAGTGCTTCTCTTGAGCATGTGGTTGTAGTAACACTATCAGTAACTGGAGTTTGTCAGATTTCACAGCCAATGGCATGCTTTGTTGATTCAGATGGTTGTTATTTTAGTTGTCTTTGTGCACAAAAATATTTGTAGCTTTGTAAAATTAAAATGTGGCATTAATTTATCAGCTGTTAAAAAGTGCTCATGTACATTACATTCTTGTGTAGTTTCCCTGAGCTACATTAAAAAATGCTGTCATCATTTACTCTCCTTTACCAAAGCCATTTCAAGACAATTTAAATAATGTTGGTCACCATGACTTTCAAAAAGTGCTGTGGAAGTCAATAACCTACCAGCAACTGAAACACATTCTTTAAAAAATCGAAATCAGCAGAAAGAAAGAAAGAAATCCCGATCTGTGTGATACAACACATGGGTGAGTAAATGATTTCAAATGTTCATTTTTGGTAAAACTATCTCTTTACTCTGGGAATAAGCGCATATCTATCATTTTTCCTTCTTTCTTTTTTTTTTTTTGGATCAGTACTGAACTGTTATGCAACTAAGGCATGAATGCAATCCATTGCATCTTTAGTAAAGTCAGTGCAGTGCAGGAGACAGGCCTCACTAAAAGAGTGAAACCTCATTAACAGGCTAAATATTCACACATACAGGGCTGAAGTGCTTCTCTTGAGCATGTGCGTCTATATAACATTAGCTTGACGTTGGATATGACGTTGTATTTTGGTTGATCTTAACCATCAGTATTTGACCTCAATTTGATTTTGACTCAACGTTTGATTTTGGTTACACAACCTAAAAACAACAAAATATCAACGTCAGCTGATTGGATATCATTTAACATTGACATTAGACGTTGAATTTATGTTGTTTTGGTCACCTGGCATAATTTAATCAAATATCCACATTGTGTACCTGCTGGGTTGTAACACAATCATTGACTCCAGTATGTCAAATCTGCTTTGTTGATTCACATGGTCCATCTGCTTCTCTTTTTGTCCTTTGCAGAGTGACCAGAAGGACACACAGTGCACATCTTAAAATTTCTCCAATCATGCCTCTGGTGGTGTTGAAGTCCTCCCGTCTCATGTGGGTGCGTTTGGCTGCCCTGGTGTTCACTTGTGTGGCGTTTAGCGTGGCGGCCCACGGAGCGGCGGTCAGCGGTGGCATGTACGACTGGTGCATCTTCTGCTGGGCCTTCAGCTTCGCCGGGACCCTGCTGGTTCTGGTGGTGGAGCTCATGGGTCTCCAGTCTCGTGCCCCTGTGTCCTGGAACAACTTCCCCATCACTTTCGCCTGCTATGCTTCGCTGCTCTGCCTGTCGGCGTCCATCATCTTCCCGCTCTACTTCCTGAAGGGTGAAACGAGGCGTGACGAGGCGCGAGACCACCGAATCGCCTCGTCCGTCTTCTCCTGTCTAGCCACCGTGGCGTATTTCGTCGAAGTGAGCCTGACGCGAGCGCAGCCGGGCGAAGTCGCCGGGTACATGGCCACGGTTCCGGGCCTGCTGAAGGTGTGCGAGACCTTCGTGGCCAGCGTCATATTCGTGTTCGTCAGCAACCCCATCTCCTACGATAGTCACGCGGCGCTAAAGTGGTGCATGGCCGTCTACTGCATCTGCTTCGTGATTTCGGCAGCCATCGTGGTCATGTGCGTCGGAGAATGCACCGGGTACCTGCCGTTCACGTTTTCACGCTTCCTTTCTGCCTACGCCCTTCTGGCGGTCGTCATGTACCTCACCGCCACCATCATTTGGCCCATTTTCAATTTCGACAGCCGTTATTCGAGGGCCTCAAGTCGACCGATCTACTGTCAGAACTTTCACGGATTGTGTCCATGGGATAAACTGGTGGCCGTGGCCATTCTCACCGCTCTCAACTTCCTGATCTATCTGGCTGATCTGGTGTATTCAGCCAGACTGGTGTTTGTCGCGGCGTGAGGGGGCAAACGGTCGTCTTTTCCCTGACACTGATGAAATCTTTGAAAGCTAAGCTTTTATTTGAAGTTTCCAGAGCAAGAAAGTGAACAATGGTGCGTTCAAGTCTGAAAGATCATGTTTCTAAGTTAAACCTGCATAAACACCACCACAATATCGTAATTATAAGTGGGAAACAGTAGTTTTTAGTCCCATTAATTGATTAATCGTTTAAATAACGAAATATCATTAGCGCGTTAATTAAGGATGTCGAAATACATTGGCGATGTTTCAAAATGAATAGTATATATATACAGTATAGAACATGACTTATAATAATTCAGCGCCAACGCCATTATGCAGCGTTATCTATACACCTTTTTTCCTACCCCCATCATGCTTTGCACAAATTTTATAAATGTAATGTTTATAAATGTAAACAATCAGCAAAGCATTGGTTTTTAAGCATTTTCAAAAACTGAGGTGGTATTATTTAACTCACCCTTCAACCATCGACCATTAAAAGGAAATTTAAAAGTGTAAAAGCATTAACACATTACTTTCAACATCTGCAGCAATTTTTACTGACGTGTTAAGTACATTATATTATATGTCTGTATTTCGTAACAATTACATTTTACAGCATCTGTGTGAAAACAAACCTGGAAAGAGACATGAAGATTGGGATTATAGTGCATTCCAGGGAATTATATCGTAGGTTAAATCATGAGAGCAGACCATACAGCAGGATACAAAGGAAATATGAAAATAATCTGGTGTAAAATAATCCTGAAAAGAGCTAGTCTATAGAAATCATTGTTATACCATGTCACATTAACATATCAAATACAACATTATTCTTCTAACTTACAAAATACAAAATGAATGAAAATGTACAGCTCATTCAGTCAAAATGACGGATAAGGATTATCTGTTTCACAATCTTATGATTTGAAATGATTTGCTGCAGTCTTTTTGAGTAGAACTTCCCCAAACTAGAAGTGCCTCTCATTATTTGAAGCGCAGTAGGCTCGTTGAGAAAAAGCTGGATAGTCTTTGGTTAAATTCTCACGTGTGGCTTGTTTCATTCGTACTCGACACCGGAAGGCGCCTGGTGCAGAAAGTCCACAAGCGAGACTCAGGCATTATATAAGAAACGACTTTCCAGGAAATCCCTACAGAAGCATCCAGCGATCGCTGTAGCTGAATGAATGCAGACAGAAATGTTTTTATTACAAAACATGATTATAACAGTATAGGTTTTAAGAGAGTTCTTCAAGTGATCTCAGGTACTTTCATGTGATAATGTATATTTTATTGCAATGATAATCAATGTTTATCACTGTATAGAAAACTAAAAACAATAATCAATTCAAAAAATTTATTTCAAGCACGACTGTTGTGTAATTGTTCCTTTTATAATTAATTTATATATATATATATATATAAATTAATTGATTAGAAATATATAAATGTAAACATTGTTTTTAAATATATACTGTATATGTGTGTATTTATATAGAGATAATAAATATACATAGTACACACATTATGTGAACAAAAAATTGTATTTAATGCAATTAATTATTTGACAGCACTAACAGAGTACTATATATATACACATACATACTATACACAAACCCATCTTGAGTGTTTGCTGCTAATAAGTATATTTTCTTAGTTTCATCTGACCATGAACCCGGTTCCAGTCATCAGTTACTTTTCAAACATTCAGATGAAACTTCAAACAGTCATGGCTCAACTCATAAATAGGAACTTCCAGGAGGACTTGAACGCACCCCTGCTTGTATTTGAATGTGATTAGTGTATTTTCTGATTGTGCCACTGCTGCCTTATGATGGAGTGCCGCGTCCACATTGCTGTGTTCATCTACTGTATGTGTTTGTGTTGTTATGACTTGAAGCTCATGTCTATCACATGTAAGTGTTATCACTGACACGCTGTTAGCATTTCAGTCAGGTCTGTTCATGTGTTATAATGAAAGTGAACAATTCCAGAGCAAAACATTTTTTATATTGTTTTTCTATAATATTTTCAAATATATCAAAAACAAATAAAGTTGTTTTATGAAAACAAGTTTGTATTCTAATGTACATTGCGTTTATTGGTTTTGGAGATTTTGGTTTTTTGTGAAAGTACATTTAAAGATGAAGATGTTATGGTATCACTTTTTATTATATTTATTAGACAAAACAACAGTTTATTATTTTTCCCCCTGCTGTCATATTTGTCTTGCAGCTTATGATGTTGTAAAGTATGACATGACTGGTCACAAGCTTCCAGAATTAAATATGGGGTTTAATAAAGAGAAAAACTCACAGGAATCTGAATGTATTTTAGAAATATGCTTTTTTAAAACACTCTTTTTAAGCTTTTCAGAAAATGTTGCTTTGTGAGCGCTTCACGGCAAAAGGGCTCTTTTATCAATTCATTTCATGTAAGGTCATAACTCCAACTTGCCAAACTTGTTTAGCTGGATTCATAATGTCTTTACATCAAACGTTATTTTTCAAGATGTTGTTCATTTACTTTTTTTATTTCAGTAATTTGGCGAGACAGAGCAGTGTAAACACATTTATTGACTTTATTGTCACTTGCTTAAACTTAAATCAATTAGAAGTTGCTTGTAAAAAAGCAAGTTATTTGATCAAATATATAAATGCACACTGATGCACATTCATGTTCATTTGAATATTATGATGGTTCCTTTTTTGAAACTAGGTTTGCAGCTGTGCATATACATGTATATATATATATATATATATATATATAGACTGAATGTAGAGATGTTAGTTGGGTGTGTCCTTCATAAACAGCATTCACTCCTCCCTGAAGCCTGTTAGTTTACATGATCTCCAGAGAATCTGAAGTTTGAGGCCTCAAACTTTCCCATTCAATGCTTATAAGACACATGACAAGACAAAAGAAGATCACTGTTTTAATGCATTGAAGACATCACAGTTTAAAATAAATAAATAAGACTGTAAATAAATAAATACATGTAACTAAAATAAATAAATAAAAGATCTGTATGTTCATGAAAAACTAACATTTTATTTTGGATATTTGATATTCACTTTAGACATTCTACTAACTTTGTTAACTACATGTCAACTAGCAGTCATCACAGTAACAGTAGACTGTCTGCTTAATATCTTCTAACACTTTGATAACATACAACATACTATCAGAAACTTATTCTACTAAACCTACCCTAATAGTCTGAGAGTTATAGTTGCAAATTAATAATTATTTGACATGTAGTTACAAAGATACTTAGTTAGTAGAATGTCTTAAGAAAAGCTATTTATAGTACTGGTGTTGGTAACAGTGAATTCCACCTACTATCTGAATCCTGTCTTCAAAGAATGAAAACACACAGTAGAGGTAAAGTGAATTATTTATACTTTAGCCTTCTATTCTGGTATTCTGCTAATTACCAAGTTTAACTTTGTTTACCATCTGTTTATCTCTCAGGAAGACTTTGGCTTTGATTCTGAAGGACTTTGCTGTGAAGATGAGATTGTGACGTGAAATAGGAGGTGCGTGAAAGCGTCCAGAGGACTGGTCGTTCTTGTATTTCCTGAAGCTCGTCTGTAGTGTCGAGTGACTCATTTAAAGGTGTTTCGAGCTGTGAGACTCTGTTTCTGATACACATCAAATGGCGTTGTGTTTTTTTTATTAAATGATCAGATACAGAACCAGGAACCATGACTGGATGAGGTTTTAGATAAAAACATCATCAATACAACGCAAGATTGATCCATTACTGCACCTCAGGTGTAGACGGGACGAGAACATGGGAGGTAAGAAACAATGCCATTCCACAAATTACCAAATACTTTATGAGTGTCATGATATTTGGCTTAAATTTGACTTTTTATGCCATAATCTTTACTTTGTAGTAGTGTCAAATGATTGATCAGATCCATAATGAAAGTTTTTGTTTACATAATATGTGTGTGTGTAGCTACTGTGTATATTTATTATTTATATATAAATACAACACACATATTTTAAAATATTTACATATATTTATATATTAATATAATTTATACTATATATATATATATATATATATATAGAGAGAGAGAGAGAGAGAGAAAAATATTTATAATATTCATATTTTTTATAAATGTATTCATGCATATGTTTTTATAAACAAGTGTATACACATATATTATGTAAACAAAAACTTTCATTTTGTTTGTAATTAATCACATTTAGTTATTATTAGCACTACTTTTTTTGGCATCCTTTGGATTTTTATGTCTGAAGTTTGACTTTTATCTCATAATTATAGACTTTTGTCATGTTTATTTATTTATTTTTTCACTTTTTAATCTCATAATGTCTCTATCGTTACTTATTTTATCATAATTTTAACATCTCACAAGTGACTTATAGGTCAATTTCAACTTTTTATCTATGACCTACTTCATGTTGCAATTGTGACTTTTGAAAGTAACTTTTTATCTCATAATCAAAAGCATTCTTTTTCTCAAGTGGCAAAAATGGACTTCCATATTATGATTACATGTTCAAGAGACAATATAGATCTGTAGAACTCATTATTATCATTAAAACAGTAAATTCCTTTATTAACAACAGCATTATTTCCCCCCGAACAGCTTCTGATTCTCAGCCTGAGAAGAGGATTGTGCTTCTTGGGAAAACCGGAGATGGCAAGAGCAGTGCCGGGAATACGATCCTCAAACAACAAGTCTTCAAGAGCAAAGCTTCACCAGAATCTGTGACGGCTGAATGTGTGAGCGGAGAGAGGAGGGTCCATGGCAAAAAGATCATGGTTATTGACACGCCTGGACTCTTCGACACCGGCCTGGATGAGGAGGCCATCAAATCAGAGATCATTAGATCAGTGATCGAAAGCTCTCCGGGTCCAGACATGTTCACCATCGTCCTGAAGGTCGGCAGATACACGGGACAAGAGATGGAGGTCGTGGATAAAATCGTGGAGTACTGCGGAGAAGATACCTTTAAACACTCAGTGGTTTTATTCACTCACGGAGAGCAGCTAGAAGGTCAAACCATCGAGGAGTTCATCAAGATGAGTCCAAAGCTACAGGAGCTGGTTGATAAATGTGGAGGCCGCTGTCACGTCATTGACAGCAAATACTGGAAAAGACGACAATTGGGATACAGGAGCAACAGAGTCCAGGTGAAAACCCTGCTGGAGACCATCGAGGAGAAGCTGAAGGACAATCAGAACGGCTGCTACACCAACGAGCTGCTTCAGATCGTGGAGGAAGAGATTCAGGAGGAGATGAAGAACGTAAGCGAGGTCAATTTGTCGACAGAAGATAAACGAGAAGCAGCAAAAAAGATTGTGCACAGAAAACTTCTGGTTAAGCTTGCAGGAGTGACCACGGGAACACTGACCGGTGCTTTTCTGGGCATCGGCGTCGCTGTGGCCTCCGTCGTCACGTTACTGAGATCCACAGATGTTCCCGGAGTGGTGAAGGCTGGAGCCCTATCTGGAGCCGCGGGAGCTACGGGGATAGTGGCGGGAGCCGCGGCGGTGAAGGCGGGGGTCATCGCCGCAGGGGCCGGTGTTGGAGTGGCTGGGCCCGGGATCGCTGCAGCTGCGGGTGTTGTGGTTGGAGTCGCGGCTCTCGCCGGAGCGATCGGGGGAGGAGTTACCGGATGCAAAGTGGCGGAAGAAACAGATTCAGTGTCTGACGCGATAAAGAACGCCGCAAAAATCAACTTTGCTAACGCCAAAGGTGCCGTGAAAAAGGCAAAGAAACATCAACAAAAACTTTTTAAAAATGACACGATTCAGGAGAAGGAATCCATTGATCCGGGAACAGACTAGTTAGCCTTTAATGTATCTAGTTCAGTTAAAAATATCACCCCTTATAGCACATGAAGTCTATTTGACGTCTGCTGATTACGATATCCTTAAGAAGCATATTTGACTACCTAGTTTTTAATGTTTGAACACAGTAAATGTTTTGTAGATCACGTCCCTGCTGAAAAAAACAAACAACAGAACCCTGCCCAAAACACAATAGAAAATTGTAATGAATTTAATGGTTTTAATGGTAATATTGGTTTTAATGGAAAGTATAATGGTGTCTGCTAGTATGTGATGGACTCTATTGGTGGGACGTTAAATCCTGTTGGAAAAGTGCCTAAAACACACTAAAAAAGGAATTTTGTAATGGCTTGTTATGGTTTTAATTGGAAAAAGTTAATGGTTCATGTTGGTATTTTAATGGAAACCATTAGAATTTATGTGATGGTTTCTATTGGTCTTCTATTGTTTTTTTTAGCAGGGGTCATCTTTAACAAACATTTTGCATGTGTACCAATAGGAAACCGACAGTTTTTAGTGACATATATCAGGTGTGGGAAATGATGATCCTGGAGGGTCAGTGTCCATGCAGAGTTTAGCTCCAACTCTAATCAAACACAGCAGTTAGATATTATTTTCCTCAGAGTTGGATCTAAACTCTGCAGGAGAGACTCTACTAATTAAGATGAAACAACATGATCTACATTTATATTTGTTGCTGAGATTTTGTTAATCCATAGGGTTTCTTTCTCTTTATTATACAACAGTCACTATTTATTGTAATTTCCTTTGCCATTAATTAGAATTATACACATATAAGATCGGAAGAGCG
>JAUCMR010000141.1:4010179-4028272 GCA_032357425.1 Enteromius argenteus | reverse complement strand
AGAACTGGATATCAACAAAGGAATCAATGTAACAGAAAGTCTTTAGGGGAGCGGCCGGCGAGCACAGCGCCAGGCAGCGCCATGAGGTACAAACTTCTCAGCCTGTTTGGGTTGATCCAGTGAGAGAAGAGCAGCCGAGGTCAGGTAACAGGCAGACTGAGCAAACACAGGAATCACTAAGCAGATGACTTGCAGACAAATAGGCAGGACAACTTTAACTGGACTAGACTTTACTTTAACTAGCAACTGAACTCAAACAGAAAAACAGCGTTCTGGCTCACAGAGCAATAATCTGGCGACAAAGCCTAAAATCAAACAAGTAGAAAAAGAAAAGGTAATCAGAGCGAAAAGGGGAAACAGGTGCCGCATCAATCAACGCGAGCCCAGATTGAGATAACGAACAGCTAAGAGGGAGAGAAAAATAACATAGAGGGAAGAGAAAGATGACAAGAGTCAAACCCGGCTCGTGACAGCTACATGTTAAGCAAAGGCTATGACCTTTGATATGGACTGAAACCAACCATATTATGATAAAGAAAATTCACGTTAATCAAAGATTCTCCAAGGACCACAGCTGGAGAAATGCAGAGATCAGTTGAATTTTGGTGTCAAATGAAATATTCTGCTGTGGCCTATTTGTCTGCCAGAAGTCCTGGACAGTTTGCATGGCATCATGGATTTAATTATATACCAACATATACATTTTTTAAAACTAACTGTTCATGCTAGAAATGTTATAATAGGCTGTGGCTGGATCTTCCAATAGAACAATGATCAACAAACATCCATCATTGAGAACAAAACCAAGCTTCTGCTCGCTATTCCAGTCCTCTGACCTGAACCCTGTAGAAAATGAGTGAGGTGAACTGAAGAGAAGATGCACCAACATGGAGCTGGTAATCTAAAGGGTCTTGAGTGATTCTGGATGAAAGAATGGTCTCTGATCTCTTGTACAAAATTAGGTTACAAAAAGTATTGAATAAAAGGGTATGATTAATTGTGGCCAATGTGTATTGGAGAAAAACATTTATTTCATAATGAGAATTCTCTCCTATTTTATTTTTATTTTTTTCCTACCAAATGAAAGGTTAGATTTTTGTACATTTGTACTATAAAAGATAAAAAGGCCTTCCTTGATCATATTTACCAGTGTATGAATACTTTTGAGCACAAACTTTTGATGGCAGAGTTTGGCAATTTGTTTGTTCTGAGAAACTGAGTTTTCTTAAGAAACTATGCTACACGACACACATGTGAGACTGAGAGAAACCTCTCAAATGTTCAGACTTCTCAGACCAAAAAGTCTCAGTCTCAATTGTAATGCCACTACCTAAGAAAAACAATTGTAATATTAATAAATATTCTACAAAAATTGATTTACTTCAATTTTGACGTTAACATGTTGACTAGATCTTGACTATTTTCTTCGAGAGAACTGAAGGGAGTTTTTACAATGCTTTCTAACACTTTCCTCTATAAAACACGTTATAATTGCACCATATATAGAAAAGTAACTGAATTAAACTGTAGACCAATGAAAAACGGCTAACTATGACAACACATGAAACTTTAACAGTGAGATAATGTGTTCCCATTTTTCTCATACCGAGTTACTGTAAAAGAGCTTCATTGTTTTGATGTAAAAGGCAGTGATTCGACCCAGCAGTACCAGCATTTGCACGTCATCTGATTTCTGCTACTTAAGAGTTCCCATTCATTTGTTGTGAGTGGTAACATGAAATGTTTTGTTGACATATGGGTTTTCTTTGAGAATGTGAACCTGCTTTATCACGATTGTTTCAGCTATCTATACAGCGGTATTTAGTAAACACACCCACATCTTCATCGAACCAATCAGATGATGGCATGCAGGTCATGTTTACTGGAACCATCATGCTTTTCATGAGGGCAAAATATGGATGCCCAAAGGATATGTAATTTATAGAGTGGACAGCGGCCAATCAGTTCCATTCCTAGAATTTAGATTTCAAAGAGCACTTGAGTCAACAATCAGAATGAGCCGAGAGAACACAATAAACCTTTTCCACGGTTCATACAAGTTTCAAGGAACCATGTGCCATAAAAAGTTCATAAAAAGGTATTTTTTTCCTGAACAGTAAAAGTTTTTACTGTAACCTTTATTTTTCGTCATTTATTGGAACACATAGCCTATTTGGGTGGGCTTGTCAACTTTATATACTCAGAACTATTGTGTAAGTGACCTTGGGTTCAAAGCATCTTCTCTATTAACAAGTACAAAGAAAAGTTCAACCAATAAATGATGTGCTGCATGTACAGAAACTTTAATGAGCCAGTGTAACATAAATGAGTGAGTGACTTTCACCTTTCTAAATAAAATACTGATGTTTAGTAGATTATTTGTTGGATTTTATCATTGGACACTATTAACAAGCATGTAGACAGTTGTGCAAACACAATTAATGCTTATCATCGTCTTAATGGTGCAAATAAGTTATAACTATCAGGATGATTTTTCTTAATTTCATGATCATTTTTATGCAACATGAATAAATACAATGATTTTTCACTTACTCATAGGGTGTGCATACTGTCACTTCGGTCAAATGTCTATTTCTGTTTGATTTGTTGTATTTTTCAATAGCATGTTCTTCCTAAATTTAACCCCAAACAGAAACACTGTGACTGTACAAAATAAGAATCAGCTTTCTAAAAAGTACGCGTCAACTTTGCGGTGAACAGAGGAAACATCTTTATTAACATCTTCCTGCTCGGTTGCTGGTTGTTTTCTAGAAGGACAAACAAACACTATTCAGTACCTGAAGTTGGATTCTGAGCAATACTTAATTTAGCCAAAATCTCTTTTATTTTTACATTATCATTTTCCAGTCTAATTAATAACATCATTATTTATTACTGAAGACATTGCTTGCATGATTACACATGCAGTTTTATTAACTTGATTGCATAGAAAAGGTACTTAAAATAACATCATTAACTTTAACATGAAGCTTGTGCATGTTACTTGATTTGTCAGTAAATATCTCTCATTGCTTTCATAGTCTTAGTTTCAAATCTCTTTCATAGTCATAAGAATCCCAAGAACTGCTCTCTATTTCTGTAAAATGTGAAAAGATACACCGTATAAATATGCAAACAGTGGGAATTTGTTATTAGTATATGAACTGGTCTATATATAAAATAAAAACATTGTGAATAGAACATTATGATTCCTTCATTATGAAAAATGAAGATGGACACCTACAAGAAAAAAAATAATAATAATAGTTTAATTCTCGTCATTATACATTACCATCACTCTGTTCGAATAATTGATCATGTTCAGTGCTTTGCTACAATCTGTATTGTTAAAAGTGCTATATAAATAAAAGTGACTTGACTTGACTAATAATTAATTAATTAATTACGCTGCACCACAGAACAGCACAAGCTTACAGTCCCTGGTTTCATATGAGAATCTGCGGTAGAAACCTTTAACTGTTGCTGCAACACCCTCTGCCGTAGCTTCATATAATGTCAGACAGACAGGTCAAGTCTCAGAAATCTTTTTCGCTGTATTTCTGCTTGTGTGAGCATTTTGCCCTCAAACAAAAATGGAAATAACTCTGACCAATTTTTCTAATCAATTGTAAATAATAAAAATTTCTTACACCACTGAAATGTGCTCTCGTTTATGTTTAGTGCTTTACATTCCCCTATTACCTATATCTTATTCAATATTTTGAGAGTTCAGAAGGAAGGACGGTTTGGAAGGAAGGAAGGAAGGAAGGAATTTCAGAAAGAAGTTTGGGATTTTGGAAGGAAGTTTGGAAAGAAGTACGTTTGAAAGTTTGAATTTCGTAAGTAAGTTCAAAAGTTTGGAAGTTCAGAGGTAAGCAAGTTTGAAATTTCGTAAGTAAGGAAGTTTGAAATTTTGGAATTAAGTGTGGAATTTCTGAAGGAGGTTCTAAAGGAAGTTCAAAAGATAGTTGGGAAATAAGTAAGGAGGGTAAAGAATTTGGTAAAGAAGTTCAGAAGTGCGGAAGGAAATGCAGAAGGATGTAAGTTCAGAACTAAGGAAGTTCAGAAGTTTAGAATTTTGGAAGGAGGTTCTAAAGAAAGTAAGGAAGGCTGTTAACAACTTGAATGCCTAATATTTTAATAAGCATTATATTGGATGAGATAAAACATCAAAATTTAACCTTGCATAAAAAACAAACAAAAAAATATAATTAAGATAATCAAGAATAAAAATAATGTTGAATCTAAAAATTAACCCTAACTTAAGAATAGTTGTGACTGTACCAATCTGAACCCAATGCAGCAGTTTGTGATGTCTCTGTAAAGGCTGCAGTACTGGAAATGATATCTACTGACCCACAACCTATAATTAGCATGTTGTTGACTTCAGGGAAATACAGAGCAAAGGAGCGCTGGCAAGAGTGAGAGCTGTAAACATAGATCGACAATAAGAAGTATTGCTAAACAAGAGTAAAACCCAGACAAGAACATCAGAACACCTGACGACACTTCTTCATGGAATTTACAAGAAAATATTTGCCCATGGAATGGGAGGAACGCTGGAGAAGAGAGAAAGAGCGCAGAAAACAGATGATAGAAGAAGGAGGAGAGAAGTTTGAGGAGGAGAACAGGAAGCTGAAATGGATTGTCTCCTACAATGACAGCAGGATAGGAATGAAAAAGGAGGCAGCGAAGGAGAATGAAGGTGATAATGTGGAAGAAGATGAACTGCAAAGGTACCATAGACAAAGCTACCCAAGTGAGATCTTCCAGATTCTGGAGGAGATGAAGATGGAGAACATCCTCACAGACCTGATCCTGAGCACCGAGGATGGAACGAGCCTACACATTCACTCACTTGTCATGGCTACGGTGAGCTCCATCATCCAGCAAATGCTTCAGGAGAGGGATGGAGAAGAGAAGGAGATCTCGTTGAAATTGGGTCCTGAGGTTAGTGGTTCTGGTTTGGCTGCAGTGGTGGAGTTTGCCTACACTGGGGCCATCACCAGTCTGAACAAAGATAACATGATGCAGATTCAGGCTGCAGCTGTTAGTCTGGGAGCTCCAAGGGTCCTGGAGATCTTCAAAGTGGAGGTAGATGGAGGTAACAAGGAAGAAAAACTGAGAAAGGTCTCAGCAGAAAAGCAAATGAAGGTCAGCATGCAGTCCATGCAGGAATTATGGGCCAAAAGAGTGGGATGTGATGTAGAGCTTCTTGCAGAAGGAGTTGTTTTCTGTAGTAAGGCACCCAGAGACACTGTAACATGCAAAATAATTAATAGATAACCCACACAAAAGATGCCATTTGCACAAGAATGAGTGATGCCAGCTCACAAAGATGTCAACACAATACTAGTGCTGTGGGTGATTGTCAGGATGTGGCCATATGTTTGCAAATATCTTTTGATTTCATTCTATCCACTATTGCAATCTGAATTTTTGGAATATCCGAAATTTAAAGAAAAGGTTGGCCAAGACAATAACAGTTCAAAAGGAGATAAAACCCCCAGATATTTTAATTCTATTTGATTGCATCCATGTCCATTATTTACATTTTTAATGCTTTGAATTTGAATTCTTTAAAAAGTCCCTCCATTTTGTCAACTGCTAGGCTTGACTTTTATCAAGTTGTAGAAAAAAGACAACAATATTTTAAAAGTGAACATCAGGTAGAGGGAAAAAAAGACCATTGTGTCAGTGACAGTTTTGAAAAGCTGAATTTGAACAGTAAAAGAAAATGATGACCACTTATTTCCCTCCATTTTGTCAGCTGCTGTAGGGCAAACACATAGAGAGAGGGTTACCTGCAGGTGACTTAATTGGGGCAGTCATGGCCTAATGAATAGAGAGTTGGACTTGTGACCCAAAGGTCGCAGGTTCGAGTCCCAGGTCCAGCAGGGTTTGTGGGTTGGGGAAGTGAATAACCAGTGCTCTCTCCACCTTCAGCACCCTGAAGTGAGACCCATGTGCAAGGCACTGCTCCCCGGGCGCCGCAGCACTGACTGCCCACTGCTCCGGGTGTGCGTTCACTGTGTGTGTGTTAGGGTTTTCTAAACTACTGACCTCAAGCTGCAGAGAAAGACAACTATAGTTTAAGTAAATAAATAAAAAGTTTCAATACTGTTCTTAAACTATACTGACTCATTTGTTTTTCTCATATAGCTCACAGGGTACTCCTGGTGGCCAGCAGCCACTACTTCAGAGGCATGTTTACCAGCGGTATGAAGGAAAGCCAGCAGGAGTCGGTGTCTCTGCTGTTAATCGGAGCAGCTGAGCTCGAGGCCCTCCTGCACTGCACCTACAGCGGTGCTCTGGTGCTCGGATGGGGCTGTGTGTTCGAACTCGCCTGTGCCTCTCTCCAGTTCCAGATTCAGCCAGCCATCTCGCTCTGCTTTCAGTTCCTGGAGCAGGAAATGGACGTCCACAACTGCTTAGACGTGGCATCTTTCGCAGAGGCCTACGGGATGGCTGACTTGATGGAGATGGCTGAGGATTTTGTTCTCAGACACTTCCAAGAAATATCTGCCACCCCAAAGTTTCAGGACCTCCCAGCCGAGAAGCTTCTGCAGTTCCTCCGATGCGACGCACTGTCCATTCCTTCAGAGCTGGCTGTTTTCCGAGCGGTCGTCACTTGGGTGGAAGCGGATGCCACCGAACGACTTCTGCAGGCCGAAGAGCTCATGCGAGCCGTGCGATTTCCATTCATGACCTTCCGAGAATTTCGAGAGGTTCGTGCTGTGAACCTTAGCATGGAATGCAGTGGAGAAGTTGAGGTGGAACTCTACAAATCGGCGCTAAAGGAGTTTGGATTCGGCGTCTCTGACTGCGTGGCGAGGAAACGTGTGCGTCACCCCAAAGACGCCATGGTTTTGGTCGGAGGCGATGAGCTGCATCCAGACATGGGTCATCGGCTTCCCAGCAAGCAGCTCTGGTTTGCTAACTCTCTGAGAAGCGGAACAGGCCTCGTGAAGGAGATTGAGTGGAGACTGCTGGGAGACATTCCAGATCAGGCCAGATTTAGGCACAGCGTTGAAGTCCTTGACGGTCAGCTATATGTAGCTGGAGGCTGTCACTTCTACGCAAAGATGGACACAATGAAATCTGTGTACAGGTAAGGGCCAAGAAATCATGGCGCTTTGTCCATGTCTATTGACGTGAAGTAGCAAATCATGGTTTTTCCAGCGTGTAATGTAATATACTGGCAACTGATCAAATAATCAATAAACAAAAAGCCTTGAAAGTAAATTTTGTTCTGGAAACAAGTGTGTAGTAATGTATAATATTCATACATTGTTTATGAGATGTCCTGTATATTCACGCCTGAAAAAGAAAATCTAATTTGTCAGTGTTGTTTTAGTGACATATTTTAGTTTTGATTAGTATTTAGAATGATTTCATTTATATATATATATATATATATATATAATTTTACTTTTAGCTAAACTTTTAGAGCATTTTGAAATTAGAAAACAAAAATGAAATCAATAAATTTTGAAGCTCTAAAGATTAATCTATATTTAATTTAGAATTTAGTGTTTGATAACTCAGTTGTTAAAACTGATGGTTCTCCATTATACTGTTAGTATAGTCAACATTACATGTAGTCTATGGTTAAAATATTAGGAGAAAATAACATTGAGGCAGTTTTAGTAGTTTTCTGGTAGTTCCGATTTCAGTGATGCTTGTCTTTAGTCATAAAAAAAGAATATATATATATATATATATATATATATATATACACACAGTATATATTCTGCCTTTATGTTGTTTATAAATTAATGTGAAGATTAAATGTATTATTGCGATATAAAAATATTATGTAGGGGGGATTTAATCATGATTCATTTATGAGAATAAAAGTGTGAAAATTAAAATATAAAATAATAAAAAAATCTGTGTCATCCTGTATTTGTAACATAATCCTTTCACCAGTTTTCACTGGTTTCCTTTTCTCTTCATCACCAGGTATGACCCTGAGCGAGACCTTTGGAAAAGGCTGGCAGACCTTCATGAACTGAGGAGTAACTTCACACTGGTGGTGAGCGGAGACGGCCTGTTTGCTGTCGGAGGAGACAAAGACATAAACACAAATCTGGACAGTGTGGAGAAATACTCACCAGAAACAGATTCCTGGAGGTATAATAATTAACTGCCTGCCTGTTTATTGTGAAAATGTAAATGCACAGAATGAATGAAATGACTGACACCTAGTGGCTTTTAGAAGCACAACAACATACCTTTAAATAAATTATGCTCTTTAGAAAAATAAATGTTTGGAGAAAAATGTTGCTCTTCCGTCTTCATCTCATTAGTTTCTCCTAAAATAAGTATCTAATATAACAGAGACATTAAATATGGACCTTTCTGTCCTTTGGATCAGCTTCTGCCATCCTTTGGACCAAGCCTTGAGCGGTCATGCTGCCACCGTCTGGGGAGGCGAGATCTTCATCTCAGGAGGCTTCAACTGTAAGTATGAATGCCTGGTGTCCATGTTCCTCTACCACCCAGAGAGAGGAACCACGTACCTCACAGAGATGACCCACGACCGGGCCCAGCACTGCATGGAAAGTCTGAAAAACCGCTTCTACGTCGCTGGAGGAGTGTGCAACCTCCGAAAGTACTACACCGACCAGCTGGTCTGCGAGATCTACAACCCCGTTCGCGACACCTGGACGGTCTTCACTCCTCTGCCCATTCCCCACGTCGGAGCGGCCTCTGCTGTCCTGGAGGAGAGGCTGTATATTCTAGGTGGTTATTGCCAGGAGGACTACAGCGAGGCCAGACTCACACATCGCTATGACCCTGTGACTCAGAGATGGGAGAGCATGGGAAAGATGCCTGGTCCTGTCACAGATATACGTGCATGCCTCCTTCATCTGCCTGATCACATCAGAAAATGAGAGCAAGATGATCACATGTTTGTCAGCTTTATTTGTACAACTACAAAAAAAATCTAGTTAGCTGCCTTGTAAGAGACTATCTGTAAACTCGGCTTTGGAATTCTGTGTAAGCAGGTCTGAGTGTCATAAATAATTATTAAAAAATTTTTGGGTGTGCTTAATCATTTCACAGCACAAACTGAAATGTAAAAATGTATTTTAAAAACTGTAAAATAGGCTACTATTCTATATTTCATGGTGAACGATATTTTTTATTTATCATAGGATGATAAAAATGAAATGTTGCTCTCAAAGTCCCCAGGACTGAATGCTTTTATTGGTTTTAATAGACCTAAAGCATTTACTTACAGAATGTAAAAGTGTGTCTGATTATAAATCCATAGCATGGATATCCTGTGTTGCTGTATGTGTTTATTTCAGAAGTATCCACAAGTGCTATAATTTTCTTTAATATAACTTAGTGTTAGAAGAAACAAAGTAAAACAAAAGAAAGAAAAAAAACAAAACAATGTAAACCCAAGCCCAATAGAAACCATCACAGAAATTCAAATTGTTTCCATTTAAATACCATAAAACACAGGACTTATATGAGCTTATATAGTTTGTGGCCTAAATCTAAATCGTGGATATTCACTTGTGCAATTATAGAAACTTTTCTTATCAGTCATTCAAATTTGGGTGCTTGCATTTGTGTGTTTTTCCCTTAGATATAAGCGGTAAATCTGATCTAAAAATTCCAAATTCTTAATCATTAACCAAGAGTAGCTCTATAAAGATAAGAAGCACAGCGACTGTAGACCATTTACTCTTCTCTTTAGCACAAGAGCAACAGTCATGGCTTTATTTCAGCTTTTTTTAATCTCAATATTAAGTTCCTGCATGGCACAGGACGAGGATATTATGACTCCTGTGGTGAACATCTACTCTGAGTTGAAGGAGCTTAAAGCTTCAATTAAAGGACTGACAGTGGATCTGAACACTGCTAAAAATGAACTCACAGAGCAGAAAAGCTTGATTCAGGAGCTGCAGAAACAGATTAAAGGTACATTCTCTGGCTTGTTTTAGAGTTACATGCATGTTTGAACTTTGGGTTCATAACCACATGAACTGCCTAACAAGCACTTTAGAATTTGCCATTGCATTTTTTAAGATTTATTTACTGCTTAAATTAAACTGATTATTTTTCTACTTTCACAGAGACTCCTAAAGTGGCGTTCACTGCATCCATGTCAACTACAGAGAGTACACACAGAGGGCCTTTTAGTTCGGAGACCAAGCTCATCTTTGATAAAGTCCTAACCAACATTGGCAATGCATATGACCCTGTCACAGGTTCCAGCATATTCAGTTTGGCTTTTTGTGATTTGTGATTGATTAAGATCAATGAATTTGTTACACGGTTTATTTTGTGGTATTGAGATCTGCTTTTACGTATCTTTTGCAGGAGTGTTCACAGCCCCTGTTAAAGGTGTGTATTACTTTAGGTACTCAGGCTCAGCGTTTTCCACTCATGATATGGGTCTGAGCATCTTTAAAGGCACGGCACGATTTGTCTCGTCATATGAATATAATTCTGGTGAGCGCAACGACCAAATGTCCAATGGAGCCGTGATGGAGCTGAATGTTGGTGAGGAGGTTCACATTAATCTGTGGATCAGAACCTGGATCTTTGTGGATCGACGGTACAACTATTCCACTTTCACAGGCTACCTGCTTTACCCACTGGATTCAACTTCTGTATAATTTTTATGTGTGAATTATTTAGTAACGTCAAAAAGAACTGTTTTAAAGTCCTGAAAACATAGCTTATGTTTCTTTATGTTGTGTTAATCATGCATAAATGTAAATAAAAGGTCACTATTTCAGATATATTTAGACAAAAACAAGAGTCCTCATTTACACTTTATTTTTATATAAAACTACAAACTACATGTCTTACTTACTTGTTTTACTTGTGTCATCAAAGAACAGTTATGTAAATCCATGCATGCACACACACACACACACACACACACACACACACACACACTAGTCAAATAAATATTCTTTGTTAAATAAAAGCGAAGCATGGTTGAGAATATTTGTGACACAGAGAAATTACGTTTCATCTTCAACTTGTAAAAATGAAAAACATGTTGACAATAACAATTAAAAAAAAATAAACGAACACAGTAGAACAATTTATCTTTGTTTAACTTCATTCTAGAAGCAATCTCCAATACAAATATACATATAAATGTGGCTCATAGCTTCAGAGAATTTAATATTCATTTAATAAATGAAGTTATCAACAAAATTAAAAAGGAGAGATATTTGAAGCCAACTAATTGATAATATGTTTCCAGGAATGTATCATTGGGTATCCATAACTGTGACATTTCAATGTTTTTTTCTTTAAATAAAACCCTTTTAGAAAGATTTTTGGCATTGGGATAGTGTTATAATCTCAATAATCTTTACAGACTTTCAGTGCACTGTACGTTCTCTTGCTCATAAATATTAGAGTGTACTTTATGGTATATCATCTATATATATATATATATATATCGTGAACCACCTGTTGAAATAATTTCTTAAAAAGTCCAGTTTCTTTCATCATTTTTTGATTTGAATATGGTTTCTTATCTTAGCATGAGATGGAGGTAATGTACAATGCAACAATGTATTTTATTCAAGATATCCCCTTCTTATTGTCTAAGATGAGCTGGTATGGGCAGCACACAGGCAGCTATGTATGTGTTCGGGCCTGGTGTCAAGCTCATGTTCTCCCAGCGTCCTGTTGCAGGATCATAGCGGTGCACTGTTTTGGTATCGCTGTAGTCCTCCTGGCAGTAGCCTCCGATTATGTAGACCTTCCCCTCTAAGACTGCTGATGCTGATCCAACATGTGGCACTGGGAATGGCATAATGGCACTCCAGGAGTTGGCCACAGAGTCATAGACCTCACAGGCTAATTGATCTACCAGATGGCCATCAGCTCCGCATGAAACTCCTCCAGCCACGTATAAACGGTCACCTAAGGTCTCCATGCAGTGCAGGGCTCTATCATGTGTCATTTCAGCCAGGGAAGTGGATCCTCGTTCTGGGTGGTAAAAGGTCATAGACGACAGACACTGGTACTGACTGTTAAAGCCTCCTGATAGAAAGATTGTGCCATTCCACACACTGGCAGCGTGACAGCATAGTGCGTGGCTTAATGAGTGGGCAAAACTGAGGTCAGAGAGAATTAAAAAGAAAAGCTTTAAATTGAGGACAACATCATTCACTGTGAATGGTTCTTAATAGGTATTAGGAATTGTTTGACTCGCACAGTGAATTTGCAATAGTGTTGTCAAATGTACCTACTTCAGTACCAGTTGGAACTGAAATTATAAACAAAAAACAAAAAAAGTAATGATACTAGGATTTCCTGTAAGCACATTTGCCATTTTTGGTATATTGGGGATCCACTGATAGATGTGGCTTTCAAATCCTCCTGTCTGTATCTGTGTAAGTGTTCGGTGAAGAGCGTGAAGTGATGCTCATTGTAGCTAATCACAGGCATAGCTCCCTTGTTGAAAAAACCCCCCCTGCATATCCTGGTTAGGTATGTTTTGAACATGGCTGCTGGCTTGAGCTGATTTTAGCTGGTTCCTAGCTTGTCATGAACTGGTTTAAGCTGGTCCTGAGCAGGAGCTAGTTGCTTAGGACCAGCATATGACCAGCTAAGGATCAGCTACAACTAGCAGCCATGCTTCAAAACACACTTAACCAGCATATGTTGTTGTTGTTTTTCATTAGGGTGTTAAAAACACAATGGCACAGCCACATGAACACAATGGCCAATAAGAGGTGTTTAAGAATCCACTCAACAGTGTTCAGAAGGCTCATGGGAAATGCCAGTATTGTCACATTTGTTAAATGTCAGTGCCGACTGGTACCAATGTCTTTTGACAACACTTATTTGCTGTATGTTCTGTAAAGTTAAATGACTTTGCCAAGTAGGATATCAACTCAGAATCAACATTGTGTCCTGGAGCAACATTCCTCTGGACCTTGCTTAAGGTAGATGTCTATGACAACTTTATGTTATTAAGGATAGACAACAAGTCTGTCCAGTGGGTCATAATGTTATTAGTTATGACATATCTCAACATAACAATTGATGGTGACACAAAAAAAAAGTCCATAAACAAATTAAAGTTTAGGGTAAGAATTTGATATAGGCTGGGTCTTGAACAACATTCAGACATATTCAGGCCTGTGGTAAAGTTTTAGAACGTTGTTCCAGGAAGAACATCTGAAGTTGATCTAGAATCATGCATGCCTTTTAGATTCTTCCTGAAATTACAAATGCATTTCTTGTGCTACTCTTTTACTGTACTAACCTCCAAGAATTTGTGTTGGGGCAGTAAACCTCCACACTCTCCATGTTGACCTCTGAGTCCCTCTCTCCACCAATAGCATATATTTTACCATTCAGGACCACAAGAGTGAAGCTGCCTCTTGTCTCATGCATGTCGGCCAATCTTTGCCAAACATTTTGGATGGGATCATACCTAGTTTAAAGATTGAAAAGGGGGGTCAACAGTGTGAGGGCGCAAACCTGGACAAGGTCAGATAGATTAGTCGTCATGTTACATCTTACCTGTAGGTGCATTTCATGGTATCAGATTTGCCGTAATAATGCCGTCCCCCAACTACGTAAAGCTTGCCCCTCATTACTCCAACTCCATGACTGAATCTTGGTTTCTCAGGTAAAGTTCCCAGCATTCTCCACTCTACCTTCTTCACCAATCCAACATGGTTCTGCAAGGAATTGCTAAACCACATGTCCCTACAGGGTCTACGTTTGTCGAAATTATCGGTGATCCTCTCACCCCCAACAAGGACTAGAGTGTCTTTAGGCATATATGCCCTGAAATTTGACTGAACATCTGAGGAACTGGAACAGAACTCCTCAAGGAGACAATCATATAATCTTTTGGCGCCAAGTCTCGGCCAAGACGTTATAGACTTGACTTCTTTGAACTCCTTAAAAGTCATGAGGGGAAACTGTATGGTTCCCATTAGTTCCCTGGCAAGCTTGACCCGCTTCCTGGGGAAGGCTTCGATCCAACACATGACCGCTTTGAACACGGGCAACTCTGAGGGAACACAGAGAGAATCACTTTGAAGGTACTTCTTCAGTTTTTCTACAGGAAGATCTTGGAACTTTGGAGTGATGGACACATCTTGAAAATGTCTCAAGACAAAGTCATCGGCCAGTGCAAGTAAGTCCGCCATCCCATAGGCCTCTGCAAAAGATGCTACATCTAGGCAGCTGTGAGCATCTATTTCTTGCCGGAGGAAGGTAAGGCACAGTGAGAAGACAGTTTGGAACTGTAATTGCAGGGATGTACAAGTGAGATCAAACACACAGCCCCATCCGAGAGCAAGAACCCCGCTGTAGGTATAATGCAGGAGGGCTTCAAACTTGGCGGCTTCAACTAACAGCAGAGACACTGATTCCTGCTGGCTTTCCTTCATACCGCTTGTAAACATGCCTCTGAAGTAGTCACTGCTGGCAGCCAGGAGCACCCGGTGAGCTTCATGAAGGCAGGACATACATAAAACATATAAAAAACACATACAGAAAGCAGTTTTGTGAATGCAAAGGGCATGACATTGAAACTAAAGCTAGAGAAGTATAAAAGAATAAAATATAGAGGTTGCATTTAGCTTCATGCTTAGGAAACTCAGACATATTTCCAAGTCTCTTACCATGAAACACTCTTCCTTCTGCTTCAAGCTCCACATCACATCCCATTCTCTGTGTCCACATCTGTCTGATTTGCTGTAGAGTTATTTTCATATGTTCCTCAGCAGAAATCTCTTTTCTGTCCACTTTCTTTCCTCTTGCCTCGTCCTCTTCTCTCTCTTCCTCCTCTTTGCAGAGTTCTAGAATTCTTGGAGCTTCCATGCTGACAGCTGCAGACCAAATCCATTCTATGTTGCCTTTGTTCAGAATGCCAATGTTCCCGGTATAGGCGAACTCCACCAGTGCTGCCAACCCTGAACCATGAACCTCAGGACCCATATATAATGAGATATGCTGCTCATGTTTGGTCTTCTGCCTGAGTCTCGTCTGAATTAGGTAACTGACTGCAGCCAAGACAAAGGAATGAACCTGGAATTGGTATCCATCCTCTGTGAAGAGGGTCAAGTCAGTGAGGACCGAATGCAACATCATGTTCTCAAGAGCTTGGAAGACTGCTCCTGGGTAAGCTGGATCAGAGTATAGCTTCTTGGGATACATGCTCCAATCCTCATCTTCAAAATCTTCAAAACTGCTACTTGAATCATATTCAGCATCACTGTCTTCATCCTCCTCCGCTAAGTCTTGATTTATAAATTCTTGTTCAGAGCTGGAGTCTGACATGCGCTGCACTTCATCTCTAAATGTTAATTCATCAGCACTAACAGAGGCAGTAGCGAAACAGTCATTTTCATCATCACTGTCATTTTTATCATAACCTTTATTGCTTTTACCGTTTTGCACACACATAGAAACTATAATTTCACCATTTGCAGAAGTAGCAGGTAAACTCCTTATATAGTCTTCATTGCCGTTAATGTCGACAGGTATATTATATCCACTCTTGTCATCATTGACATCATCATTATTTGTAAGTGAAGCAACTAAACCTTCACTTTTTGTGGACACACCAGGTGAGTTATTACTATGTTCTTTGTTGTTTGTGTCATATTTTTTATCCACATCCTCTTCATCATTATTCGTGCAGGCAGCAATTAAACCATCACTGTTTGCAGACTTAACAGTAAAACTAATGCTAAATTCATTGTTGTCATGGGCATCCTCTTCATCGCTGGTTTTATCATTACTTATAGTTGAAGCGACTAACCTGTCACTGTTTGCAGATGCAACAGGTGGACTTTTACTGTATGCATCATCAGTATTCTTGCCGTCATATTTATCAGCATCATCTTCATGACCAGCCTTTTCATTAGAACTAACACTATATTGTGTACCATCATGTTTATTAGCATCGTCACCAGCCCCATTTGTAAACACATCCACTAAGTTGTCACTATTAGTAACAGGAAAACTATTACTGCATACTGTGTCAATGTTATTGTTGTTGTCATATTTATTCACATCCTCTTCGTCACTCTCTTTATCATAACACATAGCAAAAACCCTGTCACTGTTTGTCGGCATAAATGGAAAACTAGCACTACATCCTTCATTGTCATCAACAGTCTTCCCACTTTCCCATGCATTTACTTGCTGCACCTTTGCATCCTCGTCTTCTGTCCACTCATCTTTCTTCCCTGGATTCTCTTCACCCTCCTCTTCTTCACTCTCATCCATCCGTCCAGTGTCGCTGTTCGAATTTTCATCCTCTCTTGATCTCGAACTTCTCCACTCTCTCTGAAGGCACTGCTGATCTATTGCCATTGTGACTTCAGGTTACTGTCCTGAGACAATCTTCCCTGTGTTCAAAAACCAGGACAAGTTTTATCAGATCTGTTTCTTAGCTTCTGCTGAATCTTTCTGTTGATGTGGGATCTTGTACTGTAGTCTGGTGTGCAAAATAGATCGGTGTCTCACGAGGTCACACAAAACATAACACTATTTTTACCTCAAGCATCCAATAAGATCACATCTCAAGCCATCTAAGAATGACCTGCTTCGTACAATCCAGTCGTGCTATATATTTATGAGTTTCTGGTGGTGATTAATAAACTATATTTATTCATTTATGACTTGCATGTGTTTATGAAATTAAATAGTTTTAACATGGATGTGAAGATTGCTTTCTCTGATAGTCTGACATCTGATGCTATTTTCCAAACCATTTTGTTAACTTCCAAGATAAGAACTGACCATTCTAAGATGGTGAAAACCATTTTGTGTTCACTTTGAGAGCATCATGTCTTCCAAACGCACCTAATCTGACTTCATTGTGTTGAAATCCACAGCTTTAAGTGACCTTTTGCACTGATCCTGGACCAGCAGCCTTTCCACAAACTCAAGACTGTGCTGGGATAATTTTAAAAGCTTTTTAAAAAACTTCTTCTGACTCCATCTCTGGCTCCTTCTGGACTTTGGAGCGGGTGCTGGGAGCATGTGATGCCTCGAGGCATTAGATTCTGATCGTGTCAGTAGAATCATGTTTCTCCTCCACAGCCTGGGAATGTTATCTGGGTCAAGGAGCCCAGAGCAGACAGAAACAAGCAATTTATAGACTTGATAGTTGTTTTATTATGTTTTTGTAATTAGATTTGTCTATGACAAAATCATCTGGTTGCCTTCTCATCTGTTTTAATGCTTATTATATTAAAACTACGTGTCAGTTCTGTTCTATTATTTATGTTTTTACTGTTCGTATTTAGACACATATTGTCATATTGAGATCTGTCAAGGAAGTTAAAATCCCTTAACTCTTTATAAAGCATTTGTTGAGTCATGCAGAGAAGAATAATGCAAACTGTTAAAATTTAGGCTGTCTATATTCTTCTACATGCAGATATAGCCCAGCTCATGTGTACATTAGGCTTCTCCGTGTCTTTTGTCTCTCTATGTTTGGGAAGCGTGAATGTGTGAGACAGCAGATGGAAACCTGCGGCGCTTTAAGAGCTACAAACAGAGCTGCAAATGTCGCTTGCGGCCTTGGACTGGAAACCTGCTGGAAATGCCAAGAGGCCACAGAGAGACAGACAGAGAGAACATGTTCATGCTAAGACTCTATCAATGCCCAGCTGCTGTAATGAATGTATCTGGAATTTGGAAGCACACCTAAACTTCAATTAGATGGCAAAGGAAATCTATTAAAATGGTAAAACAAACAAAAAGTATTTCGAGGGGGATTGTTTCGTTTTTCTGTCTTGTTTTCTAATGATTGCAAACTGTTGCTGTCGATAGTCACCATATGAGCCTCTCTGATTCATCAAGCTCATACCGACCCTACTATTGGCCCAGAGAGCTGTCAGTCAGGCAGTCCTGAGGACACGCCCCTCCTGTTCTGTAATGTCCAGCAGTACTCGAGTGACTGATTCATTCTCTCTTGCTCTCAGTCCAAGGACGAGTGATCATATATTTCATGACAAACAAACCTCTTCTAAAGCCACAGCAACACCTACAGACCATGAGTGGACTGTGTGCTGCAATCATCAAACAAATAAATAAATAGAGAAAATACAAATCACA
>JAUCMR010000141.1:3975742-3993547 GCA_032357425.1 Enteromius argenteus | reverse complement strand
TCCCTGTAATGACTCAGAATTTCAAATAAATTCTGTTCATGAATAATATTGTGATGATTCAATGGCTTTGTGTTAAGTAGATGTTTAATAACTTTCTTAGTTTAGTTTACATGTTAAATACTTGTTTTATATTTGCTATATATATATGCTATATTTGTTGTATTACAAGCATGGTTTACAAAAAAGCTCAATATAAAAAATATCATTAGTTATTGTTCACCAGCCTATATAAAACCGTTATAAATATTTCCTACAGTTTTAAAAAAAAAATAATCTGCTACTTACCCTTTATGTCTTTTTACCACGTTTTAAATAGTAAAAAAACTATATTTTTGCTATACAGTAAATCGTTTCGTAACGACCTACTTCGGATTAAACGACTTGTTAACGGTTAAATCGGATTGAACAGCTTTTATAAAGCGGTTTGTACTCTGAGGGAGGATGCTGCTGACCAACTCTTCAATCCACCAATCAAACGAGGACTTTATTTAAAAGGAAAGACGTACAAGAGAATGACGCGCAAACCCACCAATCAATGGCGTGTTGTTAAACAGCGCGCTGAGATGTAGCCAATGAGATTGAAGGATATACAGAGCGGGGCGGGGCTTGTTCCCAGTGCGTATTTGCGCGACGCCATTTCGTGCAGTCGTCTGTTGGTCGGTGTCTACTGCACGAGCTGGTACGGACTGTATCCACAAAACAGTACAGCACCGAATTTTAATCATTTTTAGTCTTAAACTCCCGGTGAGTATTTTGATTCGAGAGATTTTTTGTCACCTTTTTTATTTTTGACTGACTTTGAACTATCTTTGGAGAATTTTTTCTGTTTTTTTTTATTTTTAATGCATTTTTCTGGTTATTTTCTGCTTGGCTTTGGTGGCGTACATTTTGTGATGCCGTGGTAGAGCAGTGAAAAACATATGCTTTGAGAGGACCGCACGATTTTTATTTTGTTTTTCAAAGTAGGAGTTATTTTTTTTCACCCCATTTTTTGCAGGACTACTGCTAGAGCAGCTGGTTTGTTTGATTTTTGAAGTTAATGTGGAGGAGATGTCTCATATGGACCGGTGGTTGTGTTTCCAAGATGGGGTCGTTTTTCCCTCCATGTCCAGGATTCAGAATATAAACGCGTTTTAAGTCCATTTTTAACCTGACAGACTGTTTTTCCCAACACGAGTAGACTGTTTTTATTCGGCTGTAGACATTTGGACTGAGCTTGTCCTTTTAATACGATTATTTGGGCGTTATTTTTGCTCTTTATTTTTGAGGGTCGTTGCGTTCCAGTCGGAATCGGGTCGATTGATTTTTCAGGCGACATTTTTGCAGGTTTTGAATTATGTCTCGGCACTTTTAATGGACTGAGAAAACACGTTTTCTGTCTCATGCAATAAATTATCAGTGCATAGACCATTTAACACTTTTCACATTTGCACACAGGTCTATGCAAAATCATGTAAACGCTAATCTTTCCATTAAAAGTACATCAAGAATGTTGAATTGAGCTGGTTGCTTTAATATTAATAAATGTTTGAAGAAGGCCCAGTGGGCCAAAGACAACATAACTGCCTTTCCTCAAGTGCCCCCATGCTGTATGTGTTCAAAATAACATCATATTTATATGTAATCCAAAAGTTTAGTCTATTAAGCTCTTCTAGTTGTCTTGCAGAATGTCTCAAAGAAATATAAATGATATTTATGTCCCCGGCACCGACTGACAATGTGTCTTGAACAGTATTTTCAATGCAATTTCATATTAATAAGTGGTTTAATTTTGCTCCGTTTTCTTTCTGTGCTTGATATAGAACATGCAATTTGTTTTTATAAAATGGGTAACTTGTGTGAAATGCACCAAATCACGTTCCCCTCAAAGTTCCCCAATAGGCACACATTAGGTTCACAATCCATCCGTAGTAATTAAGCAATTAAAACCATATTTGTTTTTAGCTGTAATGTGTAGATCATGGTTTCCCAAACACAAGCCAAGATATTGAGTATAAATAACCAACCTATCCAACCACTCTTTCTAGTGTAATCTTATTATTTATTTTTAACAAAATAATAATTAAAAAAACTTGTTTGTAGAATGCAAGGGAGGAAATATATAAAAAAAAAATGCTTGTGTACATATTGTAATTTACTGTTACACCATAAGCAAATGTTGCAATAAGACTGGACGATAATTCCCATTTTTAAACTAGAAAGCAGCCAAATGCAACCTCACTAGAGCTGTAGTGTGAACAGTGTTTAATGAATTGGGAGTGATCAGGTGTTGTTGCTTTGCAATGTTCTTTTTGTGTGTGAATTTGATGTATTGCAAAATATGCATCCTACACTTTGGGAAACCCTGGTCTAGACTGAACCCCACATGTTAATGTTTTTGTTTACAGGACACACTTTAAGGACATGCAGGTCACACTTCTATTTTCTAGTCCACATTTTACAGCAAATGTTTCATAAATCTTCTCAGAAAGATTAGTCCTATCATGGAGGTTTCTGGTCTGTCAACCCTAAAGCGCTCGGTGGTAGTAAAACAAACAGAAAACCCTGATTTAGGGAGCTAAAGATGTTCCTTTCTGATTTTATTCATTTTGCTTTTTTTGTAGTTTTTGAGGCAGCTTTTTTGACCCACGTCAATCCGTAAGTTGGTTTTTCTTTTATTCTCCACTTCCGCACCAATCTTCCTGAAAGTGTTTTATTCAGACTAGCCTCCCGTTTGCTGTGTGTAGCCTTTACCTTCTTCTATCACCTTTTTGAAACTGCCCTAGAATAACAAATACTTTAAGTAGTCTTGTGGATTTTTTTTTTTTTCCTTTAGTACAATTAGAGAACTAATTGCCTAAATAAACTCAAGCAAACAGACCAGCAGAACACTAAACCACACACTTCAGAGGCTTTTAATGTTCAAAAACACGTTCTCTTTTGCTAAACCACTCCAAGAGAGAATCACAATTTTCTTTTTTATTTTACACTGAGGTCTAGTCTTATATTTTTTGGATTAATGGTAATGTAATATACAGGACAATTCTAAATGCATGTTTGCTACACTAATCAACATTTGAAGTGGATCAAAACCTTTCATCAAAGTTGTCCCAGAACCTGAAACCAAATGTGTTCTCTTAGGACAACTTTGATTCACTTCAAATGCTGGCAACTTTACCTATATATATTATTTTTTTAGTATGTGTCATTTAAACACGTTTTCTATCCTTTCATGTACTGTTGTGTTGTGGATGAGTGCAGATGAGTCTTCATGTTAACATGGTAAATTGGTTGCAAAAGCCAGAACAAACATCTAAATTTCATATTTAAAGCACATTGTTTTCCCACCTTAAAATTAGTCTAAAAAGTTACACCGCTGAATACTCAATTGGCATTGGTGAAAACAATGGCAACTGCAACATAATTTGTTCTTTAAAGAATAATTCTGTACAATTGAAGTATTTAGAAATGGAATTGACTAAAATTGCTGTAACTTGAAGCAAAGGTAGCTGTTAATGTGCAACACATAACGTTATAGAAACATACAAGGCCTAGTTTTCCATAAAGTCATGTTTCTTGTTCTCCTATCTATCATGGTGCCTGAGGAGGTTTGGAGGTTTTAATTTGTGTAGACCTCATGACTTGCGCTATAATTGGCCCATAGTGACTGTCTCACCCAATTTCGTCCCTATAAAGTAAAAATTTCCTTCAGACATACTGATATTAATCTTTTTGTTGAGCTATAATGCAGACTTAATGGTGCGTCTTAAGCTGTGCCGAGGGCATCATTTGATAGACCCTTTTTTAATCTCTTGGCGGCAATGTGAGGTTTTTTATTTTCCATTAGCATAGGATTTGATTGCGTCACATGACTGGGAAAAGTCACTCTATTTGACACTTTGAAATGAAAGGGTTTTAGATCATTTTAGACTAAGCGGGTTTATATAACATTATGGTGACATGGCTGTTCTTTTTCACTTGGGATATCTGTCTGGATTTCATTTTCTTTGCCTCAACTTGTGTATACCAACCACTGGGTGGCAGCATCTGAACAAAAGCCTGCTTGTTTGACCTTGGGAAAGTGTTGAGATTGGTGTGATGTCCGTGAAAGTGCGGTGGGTTACATCACCCACCCACGCAGTACAACCTTCACCCACAATGCACTGCTGAGCAGCAGCTCAATGGTGTCCAATAACAACCCTCTTCTCTCCAACAGAATCAGGCAGACAGACGACTCGACCTGAATTACAGACAGAATGGAGTGAGTTCTGACTATTCAACCCCCAACATCCCCCTCAGCACACTTAAATATCTCAATGTGCACGTTATGTGGCGGTCAGGTAGCCGCGTGTCCCAAAAGTGTACAAAAATATTGCCAAAACACTAACCTGTCCAGCTCATACATGCCAGTTTACCCCTCAAAGGTGTAATAAGCACAGAAAATTATCCACACACAAACACATAACCAGATACACTTCTTAAATTCAGTTTAGTGCATATCCTTCCATTTTACTGTCAAACCCATAATCCATAAGCCCTCTATGTTTAAGCCTGAATGCAGCAGGCGTTTAGTTTGCATGTGTGATATCTCAATAGGTCATCCATAACCACATAACCCGCCCAGCGCTGGGTCACACAGATATGAATGAGTGGCGCATTTGACCAACGTACTGCATAAAAATACAACACACGCCTGTCTAGTTGATCTGTGAATCTTCTGATTTCAAATGTATACCTGTGCACATTATAGCACAAGGAAGCTTTATATGACTGCTGTGGATCTTTTTTTAAACATACTAGTTATACTAGATATAATTCATGAAATGAATGTAAATAATTTTATTTGTAGTGTTACAAACTGTATATCTTAATGTTTGTTCTTCACTCAAATGCTTTGTTCTTTGGTAGTGTTCATAATAGTGGAATAATTGGAAATGTTAAAGTATTGATCTGGGCTATAATCTTCATGTGGTTCCATTTTAAACTGAGAAAGTCAACGTGAAACCAAAATTGACACCTTTACTTTATAATAGTACATATATTTTGTATTACTGTAAGTAATTACGATCGATTAGTACAATAACAATCAGCAAATGCTATTTTGACACACAAATGGGTTGCAAATGCAGTTTCATGTTGACTTTACATTTCCAGAATGAATCTAGTCTCACTAGCTATGTTTCCATCCATGTGTTTTTATACAAATTTAGGGATTGCATAAAAAGCTGCATGAAAAATAAAAAGAATAAAAATTTATCTGGTAAGAAGCATTTTTTTTTTTTAAATCCATTTAGAAGGCATTACTTGATGCACAACACAATCCGATCGCGTGATTGGATAACTGGACTAACCAGTGGACCAATCACATTACACACCATCTAATATACATATGTAATTGTAATTCAGAAAATGGCTGTGCAGTCTTTCATCAAAATAATTTGGTACATTTACCTCCTAGAACTATTTCAAACAATTGTATTTCCACACATTAGGCCAAGATTTCTTTGCAGCGGTTGCATTTCATCTGTTGCATTTGCAGCAACTTCCGTTTATTACTGGATGTATTGCACCAGTTTCCCAGGAAGTGATGAGTCTGTTCTTTTAAACCTATGAAATGGAAACTGTTTTATTTACTTATGTTCCATGCAATATTCCATTTTAAGTCAACTTAGCAACTTTGGATGGAAATGTAGTTATGGAGGCCTGCTATGATGTTATTGACAAGCTAATTTCTCATTTGTCCTTCCTGTCTCTGTCAACCTTCTGCACCCCCATTCCTCTCTTTTCGCCCAGTCATTCCCCCACAACCAGCAGCCTGATGGCCAGCAACGTCACCAACAAGACGGATCCACGGTCGCTGAACTCCCGGGTCTTCATCGGGAACCTCAACACCATGCTGGTGACCAAGGCTGACGTGGAGGCCATCTTCAGTAAGTACGGGAAGATCGTAGGTTGCTCTGTGCACAAAGGTTTCGCCTTCGTCCAGTATGCCAACGAGAGGAACGCCAGAGCTGCTGTTGGTGGCGAAGATGGCCGTATGATCGTCGGACAAGTGCTCGGTAAGTGGAGTGACGTCATAGTGCGAAGATCTCATTGGTTCAGGACATTGTAGATTGAATAAATTGAAACATTCTTGGAAAACAAAGGAAAGAAATTAAAGACACATCCTATTAAGTTGATTCAAAAATCCTTTTCAAAGCAGTCAATGGTCTTGGCGGCCATATTTGCAAAATCTTCAAGAATGCAAGACCATCTCGATCTACTTGAATGGGGAAAGACTAGCTCTTCTGAGAAATACTGAGATCATCTAGCTAAACTGAGCAACTAAATTTAAGCATGTGCAATCCTAAGCATAGGTCTGTTTCTATAGTAAGATAATAATGGAGTGATGGAATGACTTCACCAATCTACGATTGGCTGTTTTATTTATAAGGCAGAACTTATTTTGTAATTATTCTTCATTGTACTTCCGTTAGTGAACTGTCTTGGTGTATGTGCTGGCCTTGTTTAATCTCCCAAAACTTGTCAAGAATTTGTTCGCCAAAAATCTAACGAATTTGCTTGGAAAAAAAGATACGTTTCAGGACCTGAAAATAGCTCCCTGTGCAACCAATTGGTCACGGTGAGAGTATAGTTCCTAATCATATTGGCCTAGAAAATCGCAACTTTTCATTTTCCGCACAATGTAACTACTGAAGAGTCAAGTTTTAAATAGGAAAAATATCAACTCTTTATTTATTTTGAATAGAAATGCTTCTGGTCTAATCAAATTCAATGATCTATGCTAAGCTAAGCTAAAAGTGCTATTGTCAGACCTGGAGAGCAGCTGAATAGATTCTAAAACTGTAAAACTCAAATTATTAACTCTTGAGGAGTTGGAGAATGAGCCTATTTCCAAAAAAAGTAGAGTCAAAGTTGAAGCTCAAAGAAAATCCAGGATTTTCAGCGTTTTGATATTTTGTGCCCTAAACATGGCGTTATTTGTAGGGATTGTTAACCTTCAGTTGCTCGAGGGTGATTGGTCCTCTAAGAAATGCTCTGTAAGGTCTAGGATGCCTTAAGATGCATACTTATGCATGAGCACCATTTTGTTTTTGTTTGTTTTTTTTTTTATTTATTTTGCAGATGCTTTCATCCAAATGACTCATTCCGTGACCAACGTTTTTAATGCTTTTCAATCTTTCTGCTTTTTCAGATATTAATCTGGCAGGTGAGCCAAAACCTCATCGGTCAAAGACTATTAAGCGCTCTGCAGGAGATATGTACAGGTTTGAATGAAATATTGTTATTTTATTTTAATGTATAAGTATTGTTGTTTTGTTTAGTTTTTTGTAACTCCTGTTAATTCTTTCCTTGCTTTCTGCTTCAACAGTTCTTCATTTGATCTGGACTATGACTTTCAGAGAGATTATTATGACAGGTGAGCTCTTTTCCACACTCACTGATCAAACACTTCGTAAAGAGCTTTTTTTTTTATTATTCATTAGAGGGTTTAATGTCTGTCTGAACTGGGATTGTGTGGTTCCAGGAAGGTGTGTGTTAATCTGTGCGTGTGTTTTCAGGATGTACTCGTACCCGTCGCGTGTTCCCCCCCCTCCCCCTCCGCTCTCGCGGGCCGTGGTTCCCTCCAAACGTGCACGAGTGAGCGTGAGCGGCGGAGGCAGCCGCAGGACCAAGAGCAGCTTCTCCTCCAAGAGCAGCCAGCGCACGTCCCGCACCAGTGAGGAGCACTTCTGCTATATTCTTCATTTTATACATCCCTCTTTTTATTTATTTATTATTAGTATTTTTTTTTTTATATATACTAAAACACTTTGGTGAGCATAAGAGACTTTTGCAGATGTTAAAATCTCATCAGCGAACCATTGAACCCTAGTGCAAATTTGGTCTAATAAGCACCTCGTGTCTGAGGTGTACCACCATAACCACTAGGCATATTTGTGTGCAGTGAGAGTCGATGATCTACAGACCATTAAGAAGGAACTGACTCAGATTAAACACAAAGTGGACTATCTGCTGGAGAGCCTAGAGCGCATGGAGAGAGACCACAGCAAGAAATCAGGTACATGCCTCTCAGACTGTAAAACGACTGACCAAAACCAGTAAAACTAGTCCTTTCCAATGACTGTCGTGTCATGCTTCTGCACAGAGGTGAAGAGCGCCAAACCAGACGAAGTCTCACCGCAGCACTCCAGTGGCAAGAAAGAGCGCGAGAGCACAGAAATGAATGACTACGAGGATGAGGGAGACCTGCTGGAGGAAGAGGAGGTGAGTGTAAAACCGAAAACAGCATTGGAAATCACGCATTGACTCGCTCGTATTCACCTGTTGCTTTCGGTCTGCGCAGATCAAGAGTCGAGGAAGGGAGGATGATGAGGAGGAAGAGGAAGGTGAGCAGGAGGAAGGAGAGGATGATGGAGACAGCGCCAATGGAGACCATTCTTAAACACGGCAGACACCGGACACGCATGCATGCTCACCGTGAGATGTAGAGTAGATCCTCTGACCTTTAATGCACACTTAGTTTTATTTTATAAGTCCAGAACAATAACGAAGACTGTGGATCATGAAAATTACGATCTTTTAGATAAGTCGCATGAACCCCTGACTACAGCCACCTTTCCATGAGATCTCGTAAGATCTCGTAAAAAGGGTTGAGCGCTTTACAATTGAGAAAATTACTTTTGATTGCAGTGAAAACTCTTTCATTGGTGTGATATTGAACACTTGCCGCAGAGCTGTTTTAAAGACCGGCAACCCAACAGCTTGATTGTGTTTGCGAAAATCTGGAGGAGGAACCACTTGGAAGTGCCATGATTGGATTTCACCAAAATATCGTTTATAGTTTGTGCTTAAATGGTTAAAGCAATACAATTAACAAGGTTCATAAATTTTCAACCCCTTAAAGGCAAGCTCAGTATTTGTCAATAATAATTACTTTCCTGAACAACTAATGTAGGCCTGCTGGCTGGTGGTTTAGTGACTGACACATTGATGAGTCAATCAGAATGCATCAATTTTGGAGATTGGAGCCCTTAAAGAGACACTAACATATATTTTGTACATTTAACCTTGATAATTGGTTTGCAATGACCTTAAGCTGCTAGTACAAACGAATTGGATTGTCATGCCTAGAAAGCAATTGTTCGGCCACTTCAGGCAGGTTCAGGTCCTTCTCCTTTGGTGATTTTAAAGTCTTGCATTGTTACGGTGGTGATAATGGTGGCTGGAGTTCGGGAACGTTCTGTCATGTTCTTGAGGTCATTCTTTCATTCTCTAAACCAGCCTGTGCAGATTGGTCTTGCACAGATGCTCTCAAATACTCCTAAACATCTGTCTTCACCAATGCTTTCCATGATTCTTGTGGTTGTGAGACCCTTCTGTGCTGGTTTTCAATCTTAAATGCACTGTTGATAGTCGTCGTCCCCAACACATACAAGTCAATTCGATTATTTTGGCTCATGAGAGACTCAAATGGTTCTCCCGAAGCTCTGTAACTAACCAAACTCAATTGTTCTTGTGTGTGCGCTGGTTCAGGCAAAGCGATGTCCCTGTAGGACCCGTTTTGGGAATAAATGTAGAGTTACTCGTCCTGACCAGTGGGCGGCAGTGTGGCCCCGTTCTGTTCTTCAACCTCACAGAAATACTGCTTGATTGAACCGTTTTATATTTCATGTTGTCACTGAATGTGTGAGAATAAGTTTGGATTGTACAGTAAATGTCATTTTACCTGTTGGTTTGTATCTGTGTACGGTGACACTAAGAGTTTCCTTCTGGTAAATACAAGATGTGTTTGTAGCCGTTTTGTTTTCGTTCTGTTTGTCTTTCGTTTGGTCTGTGTAATAAGTTTCAATAAAACTACAAATGTTCATGTCATGTTGGCTCTTACTGCAAGATGCTATGAGAAACAGCTTCAACTGCTTTTTATCTTCCCCCAACCAGTAGCCACAAAGAGAGACAAAATGCAGTGTGTTTTGCTTTTAATTATGCTCGCAGTCTTACAGGTTGAGACAGTCTCATCAGATGCCTTTCTGAAATTTCCTTTATTTCAATGGACTAATTAAAAGAAACACTGATTAATCTGAGTCACTCAGCAGCAGTCCCTGCCGTCGCTGCGTTCATGCAATCAGCTTCTGAGTGTGGTGCTTGTACTGCTGCTGTTTGTCACAGCTGTTTTTATGGATTTTATGTTGGAGATATTTGTGTTGCTGTCACCAAAAATGAAACCCATACTTGGAATTTCAGTTTAGCTTCTACACCAATGAGATTGATAGTTTTTTTTTCAGAACTTGAATGTTGTTGCATGCTATTGAACTTATGTTTAGGATGTGTTTTGTATAATGGGGTTAAGACTAGGCTTAAGACAAACAGGTCTAGACGAGTCTTCTTTTTAATGAGATTGTTTTCGTTGGCCTTTCACATTCATCTTTTACATTCATCTCTCGATCTGTCTGTCGCTGCAAAATTAGAAGACCTGTTAAAACACAACCCAAACTGTTCAAAACATTTTCTGTTTAGGCCTCGGGAGCCTGTGAACTTGTTCACCCAAAATGTTTCTGGTGGTACCACAGCGTGAGATGAAAGATTACGGTGTTATTTATGAGGTGTTCTAGTGAATGATTTAGAGGTCGAGCACTGATGGAGTCTGTAGGTCTTCATATTCTCAATTTCAATTTTATTAGTCTTCATTTTGTCGTCAGTGATTCAGACTCCCATCAAATGTTCATAGTTGGTCATGATTATGGTTAAAGGTTTTGTTTTTTGTTTTTTTTAGTTTTTACTTTAGTTTTTTTAAGTTTTTACTTCTGGTATGAAATTGAACCAGTCTTAAAGTCTTTCTCTTTTTTTGTTCTTTTCTGTATGATAGTTAATGCTTTTTATGTTTTAGAATATGTTCTGTTTGGTTTTGCAATCACTTGATGGGTAAATATTTGGTTTTGTGGAATTAAGTAGTGCTGAATGGTTTATCGAGATCACAATAAAATATGTGGAGAATGATGATAAACTCTGGCCTTTTTTCCTCTGTGGATTCAGTCTGTGAATGACGCTGTATTCTGCATGTGTCTGTGTGAATGAATCGCACGGTTTCGTCTTGATACACAAACATTTCAGCTGGTCTATTCCTGGTGTTTTGATAAGCTAAGGGCCAGCTTAAACCAGCATCCCATCTTTAAAACTTAACTAATCAGCATATGCTGTTTTTCAACAAGAAAGTGATCGTGAACTTGCACGCAAATGAATCCTTTTAGCCTATGCTTGTAAACGACTCCTAATAAATGTCATTAACATAAAATAACCATATGTTAATGACATTAACGTAACCAGTCATCATAATTTAGAACAGCCACCTGTTAATTTTCAAAAATCTGCAATGCAATAAAACATGATGTGATTCAAAGCACTTTTCCACGTTTTGATGAATATAAGCTCTGGCGTGGATTTAAGCGTATACACACACTCTACGATCAAATCTGTGCGTACACACTCTTCAGAAATGAGGCCAGAGCTGCTTTGATAGTCACTTCACCAGCTTCAGTTTAAATTTGAGAAAACAAATACACTACAACTAAAAGACCTTAAAGACCACCCTTTAAAATAAGTGCGGTTTAACTTTAACAACAGTATTGTCATAAATATTGATGATATGGAAAAATATTGCATAGCCCTGCAAAATGTGTAAGGTAAGTGTTTCTGTTGTATTCATTGTTTTGTCTCCTTGATTTCCCTTAATGTTTACGTTTTATTAGATGAGTTTTATGGTCTGAGGACAGAAAGACATCTGACGGCGGGTCATGGAAGTGAATCTGTATTAGCATGTTCCTCTACGACCTTTGGTCTACCTGTCAGTGAGCAACGAAACAGACTCATATGAAATGAACTCTCAGTTCAATTTAATTAAATTGGGATTATTTCAAACGAATGAAATGACTCCGTGCCATTCTTCTGGCGCTTTGGAAGCGGACAGACGCAGGAACAATCAAACAAATTGAATTTGTGACACACATCTGCTGGATTTCATATACAGCGAGTGAACGAGAACCAGTGAAATGAAGATGAAGAGAACAATTACTGCGTGAAACATGCCACAGATGGCAGAACGACACGCCAGCCGGACACGAATATTCATTAATGAAGTGTTCTGCGTGTGTGTGTGTGTGACAGTGCTGCACATCTGACGCCTCACTGCTCACAATCATTCCAGTGCAGTGAACACACGCAGCCTCTCATGCATTCAGGCGTTCTGTCATCTCTCTCTCCTGTCAGCTTCTTCAGCTCTGCTCTTTCCATCCTTTATTCTCTCTCTGTCTTTTTTGTTTTATTAATCTGTCTCTTGTACTTTAACATCCATCACTCCATTTTCTTGCTGTGTGGAAATATTCACCATTTTTGTCTATCTATCTGTCTGTATGTCTGTCCGAATTTTCTATCTGTCTGTCTGTCCATCCGTCCGTATTATCTATTGTTCTGTCTGTCTGTCTGTCTGTATTATCTATTGTTCTATCTATGTCTATCTGTCTCTCTATCTGTCTGTCTTATCTATCCATCCATCAATGTTTCTGTGCATCAAGAAACTGCATTCTAACACTCTTCACTGTACGGTGTTTTGCGCACACACACACTGTAAACACAAATAACACACCTGCACATTCACTCTGACCGGCACAAGGTCAGACACACAGCCTCACTTCTCCATACAGAGAGTTACACAACTTTCTGCACTCACACTCAATCTCGACTGTTTGCTGAAGCACAGGTCTCACGGTTAGACAAACACGAGTCCATGCAAACACACATACACAGATGTATATGCATGATGTGACATGTATTTTATGCGGTCTCTTCATGCTGACAGACATAATGGACTCACCAAACCAGAAACTCAACAAGAACACAAACACCCTGCTGAAAAATGCACAAACACTGGTGCAACATGGGAGATCCTTCAGGATGTTTGGGCCACGAGCTGATTTATGTGTTTGCTGCAGTGAATCTGGCTCGGAGACAGTGTGTGTGTGTGTGTTGAAATACCTATGTGTTTCTTTGAGAAGGTCATGTGTGCAGCACTGTTGCCAAGACAAATGTGTGTTCAGTGGTGTTGGATAACATGTTCTTTAGGAAATGTGCCTTTGCAGTGCGGTGTGTGTGTGTTTTGTGTGTATCTGTGTGTGTTTGACCCTCTGCAGGCTGCATTGTGCCGCTGTTGGTCTAAGGGTGACTTGCTAGAATGTAAATGAGAGCGAACAAAGGGAGCCATGAGCGACGTGAGATGCTTTAGCGAACAAGACACAAAGAGAAACACTTACTAGGGCACTACAAAAACTGCTGACTACCAGCATACTAGTGTTTACACGTCACACTATAAGACAGTGAGTGAGCCGCCTCATGCCTCACGCTTTGATTGGTAAATTTATATATATATATATACACACACATCATTTATATATTAATAAAATAGTATTTAAAATTGTATTGAAATGTTATTTTACAATTTTATAAATTTACTTGTCAATGTTACTTTATCAATTATTTAAATTTAGTTAACAGTAGTGGTTTATTCTGCTTTGCACTAAATTAAATTAAATGTTGTGCATTTTATTGAGATCATGTTGTATTATTGTAGTATTTTTTTTTCCAAAATTGCTGGTTTACTCTGCAAAGCACTATTGACTTTTTTATTATTGTATTTTTGCTCTTATTTTTTTCAAGTAATTCTTTACTCCATTCACATTTTCTTTTTTTACTTTTTATGTGTTACTATTATTATTGAATTAAATTAAATGTAGTTAATTGTATTGATATCTAATTTTACATTATTGTTAATATTACTGGTTTACATTATTTGCACCGTTGATATTTTATTTTAATCAATATTTTCCAGTGTTGTTTCATTTTTAACATATACTATTAAAAATTACTATATAATTTTGCATTGCAGTTTTTTTATTCATAATTGGTCTTTTGCTGTTTAGTATTGTAATATTGTTTTTATTTGCTATCAATGTTTCACTCACATTTTATTATTTTATTTCATTTGTGCTGTTTAACCTGAGGTTTGATGTGTGTAAATCACGGGGGAGAGAACAAAAGACAGGAGAAACAGAAAGCGGATCTGTGAATGAGAGACAAAGAGTGTGAGATTAAAGCTGAGAGGAGATGAAAGCTGATCTCTGCCACACCTTCTATTCTCTGTTCGTCTGACTCCATCCATAACCTTCACTTCAGTGCTGTTTAATCAGATTGCTGATAAATACTGTATGTAAACCAGCTTTCAGAGCTCAGAGCACATGGCGTGCAGTCTCAGTTTGATCTCCCTTCAGATGCATCTGAGATGTGGAGGTGTGATGCTCTTCTCCGTGTGTTTGTGGTGTTTCTCCAGCAGTCTGCTGAAGCTGTGTTTGGTATAATGTTCACAGAACAGATCGAGAAACCTTCAGACTCCTTCAGAACCTTCCACACACTCCCACTGCTTTCCCGGTCTGTTCAGTGTTTGTCCCGTCTACATCCAAACGTGTGTTTATATTTCACGTAGTGTGACACCTGCGACCATGAGTGACTATGTAATGCCCAATATACATTAATAACAATAATAATTGTATTGCATTAAATATTTAGTAAATTTTATTCATTATTAAGAGCATTAATAATCCTGTACTAAACTGTTTTCATAAACTGTACTATGCATGTTTCGCATTATTGTTATTATTATTGCATGTGTCAAAAATGTCTTAATATATTGGATATTTTATAGCATAATTTGTTCATGATTATTATTGTGTTTATTATTATTATTATTATTATATATTACATTACTGAATGAAGCATTTTGCAAATGTTATTGTTAATAGTATTATTAATGTAAACAGTTTTATTATTATTATTATTGCATGTCTCCATCATGTCTTAATACTAAATACATTTTTATATAATCATCATCTTTAGAAATTAAATATTACACTTTAATAATATTAATTCCTTATTCACAATATCACAATTATTTATTATGAAATATTTAATTCATGATCAGTTTCATGTGACCTCAATATTGCTCTGCAGTCCCTTTCACAAACAAAAGTCTGTTCCTGTTTGACATCATCCTGCAGGAAGTGACATCAGTTTGGAAGGAAATCAACAGCACAGACATCAGTGAGTATTACGAGTGACGTTCAGCTGTTGATCTGAAAGCGTCCCGAGTGACCGATCACACAAAAAACAGTTTGACAGCATCAATATTTCACAAGACGATTATAAAACACTTGAAGTCTCATCCCTGAGTAAATAATCATCTACAGTTAATAAAACTGAAGTGCCTTAACCAGCGTGTATTAAAAGTCTGTTTACATTTATTGAAGTGCTTCTTTAAATGATAAAATATGTATATTCCGAAAGTTAAGCTTCAGAAGTACAGCATCTCCTCGTCTCATTGTGCTGCATGATACAGTTATTACTCTTTGCATATTTTGTTGGAAAATGTCTTCTGGCAATCTGAAAAACTGACAGAAATGGAAGGTCTGTCACAGTGCATTGTGGGATGCAATTGTGTGCATTTTTTGTTCCGCTGTGTGTATTGCAGATGATCATAAAGTACATCATCTGGTTATTGAGTGCGTATTGAAATCTCTGGGCCTCTGCTCATCCGCAGTAGGAGCGGTTTACTAAAAAGCGATTTTGTGATTTCTCAGTGATTTTCTGTGCTGCTGAAGCTGATCATGTAATGTTTTCTCTGCTGATCCGGGCCCAGTCGTGCATGACAGTAACACTCTGTGTGTGTGTGTGTGTGTGTGTGTGTTCTGATCTGGAGAGATTTTCGAAATCTCTTGTGATTAGAGACGGCAGAGCTGAGTCTGAAGACGTCTGCCCAGTTTCAGGAGATTCTGCTGAAAAACACTGCTGAGTAAGTGTGTGTGTGTGTGTGTGAGAGTCGTCTGATGTCACACTAATGTAGGTCAGCCACTAGCGTGATGATGTCACCGCCTGCGAAATCACCCTTAGCCAATCAGATGAGAGAGATGAGCAGGAAAACAGGCTTCCTTTTCCAGAGGTCTGCAGCTGTTCACACACACACACACACACATGCTGCTAATGTACACAACAGAGAGAAACAGCAGTGTTAATGCTTTACTGCAGTCAGTGGTGACTTGTTGCAAATAAGATTTTGTTTTGCCAAAAAGATCATTATCATTTTAGTGTTACAGGGAAATATAATTATATAGAGGATATACTGCCCACTAGTTTTATAAATAGCATGCAAAATAATTTCCACTGATAAACATTTCGAAATGATGATTATATTTCATGCACTAAAATGATTGTTTCTTGTAAATAAAACAAAGATGATTGGAGTGTTTTAGAAAACACTGTTTTACTTTATACTTAAAATTGTTGTGTTTAATTAATTGTTTATTCAAAGTTTCTAAATGCTGAATAAATTATATACTAATAAAATACAGTTATATTTAATTGTTGGAAATTATTCATTTATTTGAATTAGACAACAACAACAACAACAAATAAAATAAATAAAGACAAGCATCTCCATATGCTCTGAAAACTTCCTAAAGGTTTGCATGCGTGTATTTTGCAAAAAAAAAAAAAAAAGTAAATATATTGTTATACACATAATCAACATGTGTAACTCCTATTATTGATTATCCATTGTTTTTATATCGATTACTGTAGGCTGTAATGTGCGATGGGATTGTAGTTATAGTGATAGTTCACTGGCAAATATATAAATAGATAAATAAATATGTTATCATTTACTTGCTCTCATGGTATTCCAAACCTCTACGAGTCCTCTTTTTTATTTATTTATTTTGCTAAATTTAAAACTCTATATTTTGCTTCTGTAGTATTGAAGTCAATGGCTACCAGCATCTGTTTGTTTATTCTTCAAACTACAGTCTTTTAAGTTGAACAGAAGAAGGAAACTCGTGCAGGTTCGGAACGGCACGAGGGCGAGTGAACGTTCCCTTTAACGATCATTTATCCAGCAGCACATCCAGCCTAAATCAGCAGAGCCTGCGTTTCTTTCAGCAGATAGTGACCTACAATACCCCTGTGTTCTGGAAACGTGGTCTCACAGAGAGAAATCCTTATCACAGCCCAAATAAAACTCTCTTTCCGGCCGAACGCCGAGCTCTGGGCTTCAAACACGACGCGATTGAAACAGCAGTGTTTCCTGAGAGTGTTTGTGTTTGTGCGCAGCTGCATTGTTGAACATATTGTTTTCTGTTTTCTATAGAGCACGATCATTTCGAGGTAAGACTGAAAGTGTGGCACACTGCTAACTGTCTGTGGGTTTGTGTCATACAAACACACTTCTTTCTCATTAATACCAGACTCTTACATGAGACGGAAAGTAGCTGAAGATCTGAAACTGAGTCCTAACAAAGACATGAAATCAACACCATTATGATTATTTTTATTCTGTAATTATGATTATTTTTATTATTTGAGTTTACCATGAAAGATAGATAGATACATAGATAGATAGATAGATCTATCTATTTCTTTATCAAAAATTTATAAGTCAATATAATTAAAAATGGTATAAATATTACAGTATTTTAATTAATGTTTTATATGATTATTTTAATTCTATAAAGAAACAAATAATTAAACCAAAAATAAATGACAAGTTGAAATTGTAGATTTTTTTAATCAGATTTAAAAACTGAAATTGTACATAACTGTCAATGCTTTACTTGTTTAAAGAAAATATTTTTCTTTAATTTTTGTATATCATTTTCTTTATTTATTATTGATTGATTTGAAAGAAAGAAAGAAATAACACATTAGTTAAAATCAAATATTTTGAACTGAAAA
>JAUCMR010000141.1:3936863-3948321 GCA_032357425.1 Enteromius argenteus | reverse complement strand
AACACATTAATTTCCATTGAATTAATACATTAATATATTTTCAATTTGCCATCATTTCAATGAATCAGAGTTGCCTTACAGTTCATTTGAACCAAATCTGAATGCGATTCATTAGACTGAGGATCTTTATGTTTCTTCCTCAAGTTTAAAGTCTCATTGAATCATAGTTTTTTGGTGATTTTCAGTGGATGTATGAAGTCTGTCCTATTCAAGTTCACGCACCATCTTAATCTGAACACTAGGATTATTATTACAACAAACAAATAAGTAAACTGCTTTACATGTTACGCACCACAATACATTTAAAAAAGAAAAAAAACCCTAAAGAACATTACCTTTTCCTTTGTGCTGTCTTGAGCTCGGGCTAAAGTCTCGTAGAGTTCGAGCTGTTGCTAGAAAGCTGTGTCTGAGACTCACTGGACTGATATTTATTGGGTTGAAATGAGGCAGGTGTGAAAATACGCTGTTTCTTAGAAATGCCCCACTGACACTTTCTGGATCTAATAATAATGTAGGTGTCTGAAAGCAGTCATGAACATCACACTAAACAAGATGAGCTCTTCACACTCACTTCATTTTGGTTCACACTTGATGAGTGTGTTTAAGCTACACAGAGTCAAAGTACATGAGAACCACAGGACATCAACTGTTGTATCAGCTGGAGGTTTCTTTTATTGTAAATTTATCTGACGCAAGTTGTGAACCATCATGATTAATGGAAGCCTTCTTCTAGACTTAAATGTCCAAAAGAATTTAATACATAATCCGTGCAAATGTGAACGGAAAACAGCGTATATGTGGTTCAAATTGAAAATGACTCATTCAGACTAGTTTGTGAACCAGTTCAAAAGATTCACTGCAATGAATAAACGTGACTCCTTTAAAAGTAAGACATCTGAACAGTAGCCAATATAAATGGTATATAGCCTATATACAGTATATATATATGTTTTTTTTAATAAAAATGAAAATTAAACATGTCTGTTTCTTGAATTGGGACATAAGACATATTTCTGCAAACCAGTGCATTTGAAAATAGCAAAGAGTGAAAATTTCTGTTTATATTATTAGCCATCGTGTCTCAAGATCATGCTAGAAGGAAACTAAACCACGGGTCAAGTCAGATTAGATTAACTGATGCTTTGCTTGTGTCTCTCAGGTAAGAGCTGCTTCTCCACCCTGTTTAAGTTTGAGGAGATGCAGGAGATCGTGAAGAACTTCACTGTGGTTCACGTGGATGCTCCGGGACAAGAGGACGGCGCCGCCATTTATCCTGCCGGGTATGTGCTGTTTGTGTATATCAAAGTGTCCAGAATGAAATTCTCTCATGCTATTTGTAACTCTAATATTGAAGATACAGAGACAGTTGTTTGTGTTAAGTTTTATTTTTTATTTTTGCTGTCACACCGACAGGAGACAATTTTTTTTTGGCAACTACCCATATATGTGTGTGTGTGTGTGTGTGTGTGTGTGTGAATGCTAAGTCTTTGAAAGGGTGTAATAAAAAAGTGTGAAAAATTAAAGTGCTTTAAATGGCGTTTAAAGCCTGTTAAAGCATCTTCAGATGGTGATGCAGATTGTGACTCAGAGAGCCATAATTTTAAGACAGCTGTCTCATATTATACGTTAAGAGTCCTATAATGTGTTTATTGTCTCTGACAGATACCAGTATGCATCTATGGATCAGGTCTCTGAGATGCTCCCCACTGTCCTGCAGTATTTCAAGTGAGAGTTAAAACAAGTCACTGCATGTTTCAATCTTCATTAGTGACACACACACCTGAACCGCTCTGATCTTCATATGATGATTCAGTACATTACCGTTGACTGTTTTCCTCTCGTTTAGTTTCCGCACAATTATCGGTGTTGGAGTCGGAGCCGGCGCTTACATACTGTCCAAGTTCACTGTGAGTCACACATCTGACCATCCATGCATTATTATTCTTTCTTTTTTCCTTTTTAATGTGCAAAAAAAAACATTTAGCATTTCTTTAATCAAAAAATAAAAATATCTATCGTTTTTATTTAGGTGCACAGACTTCTTAAATGAATACTTGTTGCTTTTCATATAGTTTGTAGTCATTTCCCTCTTTTACATCAAATAATTTCACTACTTTTATATATTTTGAAATTGAGCATGACCCTTTAGTGGATGATGTAGCCCTTTTCGTTCTATTTTTTGGGGTTATTCCTGGAATTTTGTTTCTTTCTCTAGACCATTCAAATATTAATACATTAAAATACAGCAAACATAACACAAACAGATGTTCAAAGACTGAATGAAGCCCTCTGCTGGCCAAAAAACAGAAAGCAACAGCAAACTAGAAACTCTCAAAATAAACTCCATCTGACATCTTCTGTGGAGATTTTACTAAACTTATATGTCTTTATTTACAAAGGAAAGCTGAATTGCTGCCTTAGATTGTGGCAGCATAGTGTTCAGTGTTTTAAAAAGAAAAATGACTGGATCCTTCTAATTTCCTTAAATATTCCTCGAACGCTGCTTGAAATCCTCTTTTCTCTCTCGCTCACAGTTGTCTAACCCTGACGCCGTGGAAGGGCTCGTTCTGGTCAACGTCGACACAAACGCTCGAGGCTGGATGGACTGGGCCGCACAGAAGGTCTGTCAGATGTACATGAAGTCTCTGTCTGGTTAATAACAGGCAAAATGTAAACAGCTTGTGTTTCTTCTGCAGCTCTCCAATCTGACGTCTTCCCTCACAGACCAAATCATGTGTCACCTCTTCAGTCAGGTGTGTGTGTGTGTGTGTGTCATTAGAGTGTGTGTTTGTCTCTGTCTGTATATGTGTTCTTATTTTTCTGATAATGAATGGCTGACTGTACTAACAGCTACATAAGGCAAAACTTGTGGGAAATGCTCAGTAGCATCATAACACAGAAATGTTTGACTAAAGAATGCTGCAACTGACCAATCAGAATCAAGTATTATAGAGAAGCATGTAATCATGTTGTATAAAGATGATGGCGTGTAAAAAGTGAAATACTGATTTGTTTGTTTTCAGGAAGAGATGTCTGCAAACACAGAGCTCATTCAGACTCACAGAGAGAGAGTCGCTAAAGCACCAAACCTCATCAACATCGAGCTCTTCTGGAAGAGTTACCAGGGGTAAAATCACACGCATGACCCCCAAAAACTGTGAATTAGCAAAGTTTAATACAGGCGTCACTGTATGCTTCTGGCTGTTAAAACTTGCTAAACCCATATATATGACTTGCTAAACCCATATATTCCAAATATGGAATTAATTAGACCAACAATATAGTCAGATTGTTTACACTTAATAATAATAATAATAATAATATCTTAATGTTTAATTGTACTTGAAAATTCTTTTTTTTATTCTTCAAAATAATGTAGAGAGTGACACTTCATTAGTTGCTATAAAAAATGCATTGACATAAAGAGGACAATTATGTTGAATTATGAGGGTCAAAGATCGTCATCATTCATTGTTTGCATGTATCGTCACTTTTTTGGTTGTTGATCTGACTACGTTTGAATGCTGTGTACCTGCATGCTCAAAAATACACTTTAATTTGCAGTAAAATGTGATCCATCCGTAACTATCAATTCCATGCAATTACATTTAGGTGTGATACAATGTACATTATCAACAAGAATATTCACACGTAACAGCTTAATAATCGAGCTTCTATGTTCTTCTTTCTGTCTTACAGTCGCAGAGATCTGAACATCGAAAGGAATAACACGTTCAAGTAAGAAGGATATTAAAGCCATTCTCTTACAGACGTCTCTCTTTCAGCGTCTCCTCACGTGTGTGTGTGTGTGTGTTTCAGATGTCCTGTAATGCTGGTGGTCGGTGATCAGGCTCCGTACGAGGAAGCTGCTGTAAGTCTTTATGTCAATCAATCTTAAAAAAGACCAGGCTTATCCACAGAAACCCATGATTGATCTCACTGCACGTCTGTTTCTGTCCACTAGGTGGAGTGCAACAGCAAACTAGATCCAACCACGACCTCATTCCTCAAGGTTCAACCTTCACCTGTTTCATGACTGATTTTGTACTTTTACTAGATTCCATTAAAGAAGAGCAAAAATAAGCATAACATATCATTAATGGGTCATTTAATTTGAATAGTTTGTGAAAATGATGATCAGTTTGTGTCACAAAAAGCAAGTGTATTTTTGTATGAGCTCTGTGTTGTTTTTATTCAGATGGCTGATGCCGGCGGGATGCCACAGCTGACTCAGGTAAGTCACATCACATTATTTAACAATACAATTTATTTATTCAGATGAAATCTGTATGGTATATTAATTAAATGTGTGTCTCTACAGCCCAGCAAACTGACAGAAGCGTTTAAATACTTCATTCAAGGCATGGGATACAGTAAGTGATCCGCATGCGTTTTATTGAGAAATATCACAAACATGTATTAAATTGAGGTGTTAATGTAAACCAACCACTAAACTACAGTATTATTGAAAAGTTTGGGGTCAGTAAGATGTATTTGGGAATAAACTGGTACTTTTATTTAACAGGGATGCATTAAATTGATCAAAAGAACAGCAAAGACAAGCTATCTCTAACATTGCTGATAATCAAGAAATGTTTAATGAAATCAGCATATTAGAAATATTTCTAAAGGATGGTGGATCTGGGTAATCCAGAAAATTCAGCTTTAATCACAGGAATAAATGACATTTTACTATATATCAAAACAACAACGTGTGTTTTTAACTTGTAATCATATTTTACCATGTTTCTAATTTGACTATTTCTGATAAAAAAGGTCCCCTTTACAAACATCTTGCCAATCCCAAACTTTTGTAAAACACAGCAATGTTTAGCTTCTCAGTAAACAGCAACACAGTCTCACAGCAGTTCATACATATTTTACAAGGTGGCTAATTCATACGAATTCATTCAAACTCACTCGTACGATTTTGTACAATTGTGTACGATTTGTCTAAACATGTTACATGTTTAGTGTTTTAACCAGATTAACTAGAGCAAGTGGTAAAATTTTGTTGGAGAAAAATCACTGACGGAAGCATCATATGTGTAATTATGCTGTTGCTTTTAAAAAAAAAAAAATCTGAACACACACCTGGTAATTTTGGCTTTTTGTTAAAGGGATCACTGAATCACGTTATAGTAAGGAGTGTAACATTTCTGTCACATGCTTGAGGTGTTCGGCCAATCACAACGCACCAGGTAGCTGGCCAATCAGTGCACACCTAGCTTTTTTAGAAAGATGAGCTTTGTACAAATCGATGCATTTTAGGAAGGTGGGGTTTAGAGGAGAATCAAGAATGTACAGTATGTGAAAAATAATGTGTTTTTTTTTTACCTTAAACCACATAAACACATTGCATTCACAAAATAAGGTTCCTTTTAGCTACATCATATGACCCCTTAAAATATTTAGGCCTATTTATTTGTTTGTTACTTATTGTTGTTGGACTGTTTGTTCTCTTCCTCTCTCAGTGGCATCGTCCTGCATGACGCGTCTCTCGCGCTCGCGCACCACCTCGCTCTCGTCCTCCTACTCCATGGAGGGCTCGCGCTCTCGATCTCGCACGCTGTCCCAGGGCTCTCAGGGCGGACAGCTCCCGCCGAGCCCATCCCATACCATGGAGGTGTCGTGCTGAGGAGCGCCAGAGAGAGGGGGGGAGAGAGAGAGATGGACGGATGAAACGCTGCAGTCTTCTGGGAGGCGTGACGACGGACGGATGACGACGACTCTCTCCCTCCCGGCACCGACCGTCAGGCAGATGATAGAGCCCTTTAATTCTGTGACAGGGGCGGGGCCTTTAGTGAGACCCAAATGTAGTGTTAACCAATAGTAATACTTCTAATATGAATATTGATTATTAATATTAATAATGACGAGCGTCAATGAAAAAAACAACAACAACAATGTTTCTCTTAATTACATGTTGAATTTCTAAACAAAAGAATAGAGAAAAAGAGTATAAGCTCAAAATGTGTGTCTATCAACTTCTTTGTGATTATATTTTTGGTGTGCTTTTTTGTTTTTGTATTCTGTATTATTATTTTCTTTTCTGTTATACAATCCTGCTGCTGCGAGAGGGGTGCAGTATTGTCGGAGACGGTGGCGAAAGTTTTAGGCCGAAATACTCGTCTCTGTAGATGACAGCCACCGTATGTCTTCCATTTACCCTTAACGAAAAAGCTATACACATAAAAGTGAGAAAGAAAAAATACTGTAATTCTATATTTTTTTTGTTTGGTTGAGGGGTTGGGGCCATTGGGGTCTTTGCCTGTTCTGAAATGCATGTCAGAATTTTCTTGACCGCATCAGTCTTTAATTTTTATTTTATTTTATTTTATTTTTTTATGGATTTTTTGTTCATTTGTATTTTGGTGAGAGAGTGAATGTGTGGTCTTAAATAGGAAAGAACATCGAGAAGGTCACAGGATTTGTTGTTTTGAAGTCAAGTGACATGAGGTTCGCACCTATATCTGTGATGTGGTGTATTTTCATAGAAACTGGACATAAATGCTGGACGGGGATTAATCCGTGAGGAACTGATTAGATGGTGAAAAGGTGTCTGTATGATGGTGCTTAGGAATACAAGAAATCGATGCCAGATACCGAAAAGGAAAGTTGTTTGAGTGAGTTTGATGAAAGATTATGAAGGCTAACGTGCGCCAACGAATTGCTTTTAGTAAGAGCAGAAACACGAATCAAAGTAATAAAGTCAATTTCATCAGTAGTAGATGAGTCAGACAAGTGCTTCCATCACTGAGTGTGTTTACATGTACCACAATATGCTAATAGCTAATACAAATCAGCTAATTTGTAAAACACATCTCTGCAAATCACAATATAGCGCAAGAAAATATCGACATTTAAACCCAATCTTGCAAGAAAGCGTACCGATATACGTGTTTGTGAATTTGGACGATTTGAGATTTTACGAGATCAGGTGTTTGGCTTTTAGAGGCTTTCCTCTGTAAAAGGCCTCTGTTTAAGGAACTAGTAAGCTTCAAATGTCACGTCAAATCAACATTTATTTATATAGCACATGCAAAACAACACCAGTTGCCAAAAGTGCTTTACATGTTTAAAAGTGACTAGTTTACAATCAGTTCTATGTAAACGCGCAAGGCCCAAAATTCTCGTTTAAAACTTTCGCACGTGTCAGTCGCATTTCACAGAGTTGGCCATTTCGTATGAATTCGTACAATATGATTCGTATATACCCAGAATAGAAGTAAGTGTACGAGTCCGCCTCTAAACTGCCTCAAAAGTGAGCAAATCACACAAATTAGCCACCAATTCGCCAAAATATACAAACTTACATAAGAGTGTATTGCGTGTGTTTGGATGTGTACCATAGATTTGTGGACATGTACCATGGTATTTTTTGAAGTGCAGTGGAGTACAATAGCATTGTATTCTACTGTATAAATATGGTAACCACCTAGTACTGTAGTATATAGCAAAAGCCTTTAGTTTTACCATGGTAAGGCCCCAGTACTTAGCTGTAACCTGTTAGTCCGCTAGTAGAAGTGTTTGGTTGGAAACATTGAGGTGGACTCCTGTTGATAGTGACGTTTGTCGTTTTGAATGGCCGTAACTTGAGAGCTTTAGCTCTGGTTTGAAGTGTATTTAAAGCCTTGGTGTGATCTAATGCTGAACCATAGTGACTTGTACACAGAGTAAAACAGTACGTGTGGACATGCCTGAGCGTGCGTGCGGGGGTTTACTTTAAAACACAATAAGGGAATATTTGTGAGTTTATTCAGAAGAATGACGCTTGTGTCAAATTGACTTTGCTGATTAACCAGCCCCTTCACTGCCAACAGGGTTTAGCCATGTTATTAACCCAATAGCTCCAAGAGCGCTAGCATAGCTGCAATCCTTAAACACATAGCAGATTCGATATAGAGCGCTCGAAAGAATACCGAAATCACTGCGATTTTGCAATTTTTATTTTTTTTACACTTGCCAATAACAACATAGACCAAAACCTCACAACTGCTACTGCATTGTAACAATCACTTTCAGCAAAACACTGCCCTGAAAATGACAATAAATCAGAATAGGCTGACCAAGGTTAATTGGAGAGTTCGTGGAAATTCTCAAATCACATTTTTTCATGACATTTTCTCTTGTTCATGACAGAATGTTGGCTTTTATGGGTTTTGTAAGTGGGAAAGGTGGTATTTTTCTTCTTTCTTTTTTAATGGAAAGTTTATGTTGAGATCATTGTTGGAGTATTGATAATTGTGTTCAGCGTAAAGACTGCAAGATCACCCCAGATTCACTGGGGCCTTTACCAAAAACACAAATAGATCTGAAAATTTTACCAAATACATAGAGAAATAACCATAATAAATGTGAGGATGATGGCCCAATAAAACCCAAAGAACGGGGAAAGGAATGGTCGTGGCGTGTGTTGGGACGGTGTGAATGTAAATGTGTGTCCGTTTTTTGTTCTTCATTTTTTTTTATTTTTAACTCTCCTCAATGAAACCCTTTATTTTCTGTGAAGTAGATTTGCGTCTCAGTGTCCTCATGGGTTAGACATCAGTGTGCTAGTTCTTGTGTAACTTTTTTAGCTATAGCACTAAAAAAGGAAATAATGTAATTAACAAAAAATAATAATAAAATAATAATACAAAAAAAAAAAAAATGTTATGAATAACAGAATGCAATCAACATTAATTGTGTGGCTAATTTCTCTGTGTAATACTACGAACAACTGGAAAGAAAAGTAATTAAAGGGATCAAAATGACACAGTTATTTGAGTCTTATTTTCATATGTTCATTTTAGTCGTGTAAAATACTTTTATGTGACAATTTAATTTTAATAGGACCACTTATTTTTTAATAAGGGTTCTTAAGATGTGATTCATCAAGAATAAATATATAAAATATTTGCACTTTTAAAACACATTTGTTATGCATACAGTGAACATATTTACTTTTTTTTTGCTTTTTTTAATATGCAAGACTTGCATTGCTGCTTCTGAAGATGTTTTTGGTTTCCAGTTCATTTCAAGCATATGTGTGATCATGGTTATTAGTTATTAGTTTGCTTCATTTACATTCTGAAATTTTAAGGTGTTTTTAATGTATTTTGGTTCAACAGGTTTGTCCACGATTTCCTATGAATATGAACTACAGTTCATATTAAATGCTCACAGTGTAAACATACCAAAAGTGTTTCATATTAACCACTTTTCTCTCTCTAAAATGATTAAATGTTAATGATTTTACTCAGTTTTAGCTTTCACATAACAGTTGATGAGTCTTGTAACACATTAATCACATTATATGTAAAATGAGTCTATTTTTAGATGTAGTCTGGGTCAGATGAAAACAAGAAGTTACTAGATTGTGTAATAGTTTTATTTTCACTCTATATAGAGAGCTGGAGCATGGTTACTGCTGTGGTCAGTGTTGATACACAGCTCTGTTTGTTGCTAGAGGGCTGAAGTCACCTCTAACAGAAGAACAATAAGTGGAAGAGCTGAAACACAATCCCGTTCTTCATCAAAACTTACAATTACCCAGCAGGTCAGAAGGGTTTCCACAGAGATCACGGATCTGACGGCTAACACCAACACTTATAAACCTCACCGACTTACCAACTCATACGACAAGCACACTGAGAGCAGGTATGTCAACATTCATCATCTTCACTAATATTAGAAGTAGTTTGATTTGACTGAACGGGTCTATGAAGACTAGTTTAAACAGGCAACTCATTTACATCATTTAGACACACTGCATTTTTTTCCTTTTTTTTAATCTCAACAAATTTTTATCGGCTCATACATTTATATAAATTAATAATTGATTAGCTAGATATATGTTATACCTTATATAAAACCTACTTGTTAAAAACATTTAAAAATAATTTGCACCAGAAGCAGTTTCCATGTGAATGACTAACACCGACATTATTTTCTAGAACCGTTTAATCAGAAGAAACAAGACATCAAAAGCATCACGGTAATTCATATTTAAAACAAGATCATATTTTAACTACAGCAAACACAAAGGCGCCAGCACATTATGATGAGTAATAGGCCTGTATGCTTATTTTACATTTCCATATTAATTACTATGTGTGCATATATATATATATATATATATATATATATATATATATACACACACAGTCAAATGATTAATTGTGATTAATCGTTTCCAAATTTTTTTAGTTTGCATATGTGTCCGTACGGTGTATATTTATTATTTACATATAAATACACACATATGCATGTGTATATTTCAGAAAATAGTGTATGTATATTAAATATATTCATGTCTAATAAAAATTATATGAATACAAATATAGACATATAAATAAATGTATTTTTTTTCTAAATATATGCTGTATGTGTATTTATTAATACATACTAAATATACAGAGAACACACATACAATATGCAAACAAAAATGTTTATTTTGTATGCGATTAATCATGATTAATCGTTTGACTGAACTAATATATTTGCTGCTTATTAATAGTGCGTGTGTATATATATATATATATATACACGTGTGTGTGTGTGTGTGTGTGTATACTATTAATAAAAGGAAATTAAGAATTTATCGAGGGAAAAGTGCTATTCAAAAGTGTTACCATAATTGTACTTTTATTGTATGTTAAATCTCTTCCAGTTATTTTATCTGTACAAAAGCATTCTGTTATGCTGCTTAATTTGTACAATTAATCCTAAGCACTGAGGTTAGTAGCACGTTTTCTGCTTTACTGCGCTTTGATCAAGCTTATTTCAGCTAATACAGAGGAAGTTACAGAAAATAACTTAACTTCCGACTTCCCCAATACAGTGGATAGTTTTACTAATGTGAGTCCAGCTACTGTGAATTATGATTCAATAATATCTGCAGTAGAATCATATCATCTGTCAAATCAAACCCTTTTCTGTTCAGAGTTGTTCAACAAATGTTTATTTCCCAAAGGAAGATGAAGCATTTGAGTCTCTTTGCTCTAACTGCTCTCCTGCTCTTCAACGGATGTTACTGCACCTCCACCGTAGCGACGTCTGCAGCATCTCTAGGATCTACAGCATCTCCAGCATCTCTAGGATCTACAGCATCTCCAGCTTCTGCAGCATCTCTAGGATCTACAGCATCTCCAGCATCTCTAGGATCTACAGCATCTCCAGCATCTCTAGGATCTACAGCATCTCCAGCTTCTGCAGCATCTCCAGCTTCTGCAACATCTCCAGGATCTACAGCATCTCCAGCTTCTGCAGCATCTCCAGGATCTGCAGCATCTCCAGGATCTGCAGCATCTCCAGCTTCTGCAGCATCTCCAGGATCTGCAGCATCTCCAGGATCTCCAGCTTCTGCAGCATCTCCAGCTTCTGCAGCATCTCCAGGATCTGCAGCATCTCCAGCTTCTGCAGCATCTCCAGGATCTGCAGCATCTCCAGCTTCTGCAGCATCTCCAGGATCTGC
>JAUCMR010000141.1:3901109-3914164 GCA_032357425.1 Enteromius argenteus | reverse complement strand
CACCCGGGAGTGATTACCACACAAACAAAGAACTGGCAATTAGAACTTACATACAGTCCTTTTAAGTCTCAGTTACAGTCTGCAAACTTGATGATGGGGTTGGATCCATGTACAGGTCTGCAGTCATGGGTGAGGATGGAGTAGAGGATGGGGCTCAGCACACAGCCCTGTGGGTGTACACAGCACAGCACACAACAGCACACAGTGTTGAGTGTGATGGTGGTGGAGCAGATGGGGCCTGACCTGACATGCTGTGGTCTGTTGGTCAGAAAGTCCATAATCTAATTGCAAAGTAAGGTATTACTGTCCAGGTCTCTAAGTTTAGTGATTAACTGAAGTCAACAAACAGCACTCGTGCTTAAGTGTTTTTATTGTCCAGGTGTGTGAATACAGAGTGCAGCGCTATGGAGACTGCATCCTCTGTGCTCCTATTGCTACGATAAGCAAACTGGTGTGGGTCCAGAGTCGGTGGGAGAGAATCCTTCAGATGTGCCTGGACTAACCGCTCGAAGCACTTCATGATGATGGGTGTGAGTGCTACAGGGCGGTAGTCGTTCAGGCATGTTGGGCTAGAGTGTTTTGGCACTGGCATAATGGAGGTGGATTTAAAGCATGTTGGAACAGCTGCTTGGGCAAGAGACATGTAAAACTGTAAAAAATGCATTATTAACATTGAGAACTGCTCTCTCCTGAGGAAAAAGCCCACACTCTGACTCTTAGAAGTAACACCTGTGCTGAGATGTTGTTGTTTTGTCTGAGGGTCTGGGTAAGGATTTGTTAAAAAAGCCAGCAGGCCTATTTCACAGCTGATTGTTCAGGCAATCATTCCACACAGGCACTGGTTAATTTACCCACAAATGACAATTAGCCCGTGTTTTACTTACCTAGGTGGCTTTCTTTCAGATGAATCTAATCTGAGTTATATTAAAACTATCCTGGCTCCTCCCAGCCTTTCCATGGGTTTAAACTGGTGTTTGTTGTTAAATAAAGCACTCACAGCCATAATAAAACATCCCTCACATGGCTCCAGGGGTGAATGAAGGTCCCCTTTAGCGAATTCATTGTTTTATTATTAGATAAATATGTTCTTGTTAGAGAAATACCTAACCAGCGAGCCTGACTTGTACAAATTTATATGATTTTTGCTAAATCTGAAGTATTTTACGAGTTGCCAATTTGTATTAATTTGTACGAATGACTTACCCCTAATCCTGCCTGTCAGTGGGGTTTAGACAAATCATACAAAATCGTGTGTGAGGTCTTACAAATTCGTACGAATTAGCACAAATTTGCCCACTCATAAAATACATACAAATTGGTCATGAGACTGTCTAACCAGGCCAGGACAAATGTTTAAAATAACTCTGACTGGATTTGTCTAAAAGAGGAAAATCACATAAATCTAGGATGCTTCTAAGGTAAGTAAAAGCAAATTGTTATTCTTGGCTGAACTAACCCTTTAAGTCAAATTGTTTTGATGGGCCATAATATTCCTGTATGGTTTAATGGATTTTTTTTTTATTGTTTTTATATGAATGTTTACAATTAAAAACCATCATATTCTCAGGAAATAAAAAATTGTTTTGTTCAAAACAGACTGGAAAGAGTCGGTGACTGTCTTCTGTGAAGTGGACAAATTTAATCAATGATCATCATGAATTCTAGGTAATACATGCAAAATACATCCTTTTACAGGAGGGTAAACATTTAAAAATTTAACAAAGGTAATTAAGTGCTATATTCATATTTCAATAATTTATTTTATATCCAAAAAGCAAAAAAATCTCTTTAAAATACACATGGTGTATAATTCCACACAGGCTAATGCACATTTAAAATTGGTATAATCTAATTTCAGTTAAACTTATTTTATAAACACATCATTATTTCTGGATTATAATTTGGCATGAAACTGATACATTTAATTTGTCCAGCTGCTGTGAGAAAAGGCTGTAAACGATCTGTAACTTGCACCATCCTCACATGCTATAGCCTTCTATGTTTCTAGTATGGGTCATCATACCTGGCCACAAAATTCACTTTCAAAATTAGAAAACATTTCATTTTATAATAAGACAACTTAATTAGAATATGTTTACCATAGTTTTGAACACTTGCTGGTTATGTCCTTTCTCAACTAAACTAATGATGTGATAATGTCAGGTACTAATTATGTGCTTTATTCAAAGTTTAACGTGTCTAATGTGAATTTGAATAGCATTCTGCGTGACCGCTAGCATACTACAAACAACAACAGATAATTCACCTCAGAAAATAAGGTAACCATTAAAACAGCGAACCAAGTAGTGTATGACAAAGATGTTATCAGTCACTCAGTTTGTACTTTAAATTATGTTCAAAAAAGGTTTAATATTTCTGAATTAGATTATGAACATATCCATTATGGTGCGAGTGCAGTGCGCTCCCAGAGAGAGCCCACCCACATGCACTTCTGATTGGCTGTAATATCTGATTGATAAATCTGTTGCATGAGTCAGAATAGTCATACTTTCAACATTTTATCTCATAATTATAATTGAAGTATGTCATAATTTCGACATTTTAGGCATGATTATTTTTTTCTTACCTGATGGAAATGGGCTTCTTTGAGTTTCTGACTTTTGCCTACATCTTTGTTGTACAGAGAGCCAAGTCTCCCACCACACAGATTAACTCTTATTCATGAAGGTCATCCTAAACGATACCGTCTGCATACAGAGAGAAATGTGCTTGATGAATATGGAAAAGTCAGAAAATGGACTTATGGAGTGAAAGACACCAGCAAACCAAACAAAATCATTCTGCTGGTGGGAGAGACCGGTGTCGGTAAGACAACTTTCATCAACACCATGGTCAACTACTTACTAGGAGTGAAGTTTGAGGAAGAAATATGGTATGAAATCACAGAAGAAACAGCTAGGGATCAGTCAGAATCACAAACCTCTGAAATCACCATGTATGAGGTCTGTCCTGAAGAGAGTCCCATAACTCTCAGCATCATTGATACTCCAGGCTACGGAGACACAAGAGGACTGGACAAAGATCTGGAAGTCGCTGAGAATTTAGCCACTCTTTTTCAGAGCAATGATGGAGTTCGTGAAGTCGACGCTGTCTGCTTCGTGATTCAAGCGTCTAAGAATCGTCTCTCAGACCGACAGCATTACATTATCAGTTCAGTTCTTTCTTTATTTGGAAAAGACATTGTGGACAACATTGTGTTTTTAATCACACACTCTGATGGCATGGCACCCACAAACGTCATCGGAGCCATTAATAAAGCTAGAATCCCCTGCAGACGAGATGAAAGTGGCCAACCTGTACATTTTGTATTCAACAATCGACAGGCTGAAGCCCGTCAAACTGAGAGACGTTATTTTCGAGCTCAAAGAGATGCCTGGGAAGACAGTGTGGAAGAGGCAAATAAATTCCTTCAGTCTTTGGATGAAAAGAACAGAAGAAGTTTAGAGCTAACTTCAAACGTCCTGATCGAGCGCATTCAATTTGAAGCATTTATCAGTAACTTACAGCTACGAGTTCAAGAGATGGAGCTGAAAAAGGCAGAAAAACTTCAGATTCAGGAGGCAATGGTGCAAAACAAGGAAAAGATTGAAAAGTGTAAAAACTTTACGATTACATTTAAAAAGACAGTCAAAATGAAGGTGCCCATTGAAAATGCATCATGGAAAAACAGGAAGGTGACGACCTGCACCGTCTGTGAGGAAAACTGCCATGAGTTTGGTTGCTGGTGGGGTTCAAATCCAAGCAAATGTGAAGTCATGAAAGACGGTTACTGTACCGTGTGCACAGGGAAGTGTCATCACAGCAAACATGTCAAAGACAACAAGAAATACATCATTAGAAACTCCAGCATAATAGTACAGTTTGACAATTTGATAAAAGAATATGAAAAAGCTGAAGAAAAGTCCAAGAAGTTTTTGGTTATACAGGATAGACTTGTCAAAGATCTGCAGGAGATTGAGGACCAGAAGTCTATTCTCTTGTTCAATGCTTACAGGACCATCAAGAATCTGTCTCAGATCGCATTAAAACCAGACTCTGCCTTCACTCTTCAGCACCTGGACTTCTTCATCCCCAGAGTGAGGGAGGCTGGGAAAGAAGAATGGGTCAGATTACTGGAGGAAATGAGGAGAAACACAGAAGCTGAAGAAGCCAATAAAGATGCTCTGAGTTATCTTCAGGCAGGTCTGGCAAAACTAGATCTGTTTTTTAGTGGGCAATGAACACATGCAGACAAGACAACAGATAAATCAATGACAATGAAGAAAACTATTTACAATAAAAAAATACAGTAAATGCAAGCAGCTCTGTGTAGATCTGAAGATAATAACATTCATTTAATCATACATCAAGTTCATTTTTTGTCTCTGTTAGTTCATGTACTCTAATTATACTGTAAATTATTTTAAATTAGTATTAGTAAATTAGTATTTCTGGGTACTGGATGATAACGTGTTACAAAAATATCACAACGACTTTGGTTAATCTCTTCTACATTTTACCTTCATCTATTGCAGTCGATTAAAATCTTTCCTGTCTTCTTGATTTGTGTTATTCTCGTCTGCTTGTCTGTCTCTTTTCCTTCACCTATGTCTGTATGCTGTTTAGCATATGTTCAGTGCAATGTTCGCCTGTGCTTCTCAGATGAAAAGAACTGTCTTAGGGACTATCACCGCAAGTAAACACAGACTTCATTCAAACCACACTGAATGTAACCAAATAACTTTGTCAAAATATTTTTATTAATAAATGCTTATTCATAAAAAAAAAATATGATTGTTGTGTGATTATTACTTATATACTGCTATGGGGCTAAATAAGTGAACAAACCTGCAAATGAATGCTTAAATGTTCTGTATACCAGTTACAGAAATTCTGTTCACAACTAGGCCTGTTGCAATATTACAACATTTCCCTAAAAACTTACTAAAAAGTAAAAAAAAATGTGAAAAATCTTGAATTCCTACATCAGAGGCCCCCTAAAACAATATCTGAGAGTTAAAAAAATTGCAATGTTTTTTTTTCTATATTTGGGTCTTACAGGGTTAAATAAAACTCATACAAGATATTTTAGAATGTTTATTGTATCATTGGATTTACATTTCAGTCATGATCAATATTAAAAATTTGCATAATCACGGTAGAGAATTGAGCAACAAAGGAGGGTTTATTAAAGATATACATAATTATAAACCAGATAAAAGAGTATTTATTATTAGTTTTATTATTGTTGACTATAATATCAGAGATGGAAAAAAAAGTAAGTACCAGTACTGTCATAGAAACCTATACAAAGTTGCCAGAAAGTAACGCTCATTTTAAAGAAAAGCGTCAGATGTACTTAGAGGCTTTTGCATCTGAACTCTTCATTTATTTTCATGGTATCCCAGGAAGAAAAAAAAAAAAGCAGCTAAAAGTGAAGTATAAAACATAATTCAAGGTACTGTTTTCAATCAATCAATCAATCAATCAATCAATCACTTTTATTTATGTAGCGCTTTTAACAATACAGATTGTAGCAAAGCACTGAACATTATTAAATAGGAGAACAGAGTGATGGTAATGTATAATGACGAGATTAAACAATTTATTTATCAAATCAGAGACGGTCTCTGTAATCAAAGCGACGATAATCACTAGAAATTAGGTTCCCCCAACTAAGCAAGCCAGAGGTGACAGCGGCAAGGAACCAAAACCCCCTCCGTGTATTTCAGAATAAAAGGACTTTACAGACACTTTATATATTAAGGGAATATTGTTCAGTGTCTATTTCATTGTGCAGCAGGTTTTTCCAAATAGTTTAATGCTTTTTTCACATAATCAACACAAAACAACACCAGGAAATAACATCAAAATTCCCAGAAAGACCACGGGAGCTTTACCAAATACAGAACTATGCAGATACTGTATATGTACTGAAAATACATTGCAAAATGCTAATTTCCATTGCATGTTTATAAGCACATTTCTGCCTCATTTAAGTGCTGTAAATACATAAAAAATACTTATTTTAATCTATAATATCTTAATGAAGACCATGTATATTGTGAGAAAGTATAACAATTATAGGTAATTATTACACGAAAAACACAAGTCTATAATATGTCTACATATGTCTATCAGAAAGTCGTATACAAAACATTTAAACATAATTCCATGAATCTCTAAGATACTCTATTGAGTAGTTGATTTTCATAACATATTTAACTTTTTTCAAATACCAAAAAAGTTTTGTGCAAGGGGTAGGTTTAGGGGTAGGGTATACAATTTTGCATAGTCTATCAAATGTCCCTGCATTATACCCAATGTGTGTGTGTGTAAATGCACATACAGTAAGTGTATGTAAATTTTAGCTTAAGTGTCACATTTTAAGTCAGTCTTATCAATTAAGCATTATGTCTTATCTAAATAGCTTTGACAAAAACCCTCTGAGAGAAAATGTGCTGTCCAAAGAGAAAATGGTGTCAAGACCCAGTGACCTGATATGCTCATATTCCGTTATGAGATCTAGGAGACTTTTTTTAAAACTACGAATAGAGTCTTCTAAAAGCAAAAATATAAGTCTTTCAATTGGGCTTACATGACCTCCTCTGCGCTCTGCTGTTTTCGTATTGTCTTCTCCATAAAGCAGTGTGAATTTTTCAGCCAAGTTCTCATCTCGTTTGATTTCACTCCTCTTTATGAAGTCTTCTATTACAATAAAGGCAAGCCTATCAGGTATGTTCATATGTCTTCTACTTACAGCCCTCTTTAAAGAGTCTTCGGCCAGAAAAATGGTATGTTTATCGAATAGTCTCACATCTCCTCCTCTGCTGTCAGCCCTCTTTAACTTCATTACAGCATCTTGAATGTTAATCCTGAGTTGGTCTACAATCATACACTTTATTTTAAACTGTTTGCTGAGCAAAGTATCATCTTCTGTTGCCAGGTCTACTCTTGATGATTTCACACAAATGACAATGTGTGCCAGATGTGACTTGTATGAATCTATTGCTTTCTCAGCCTTTTCCAAGTCAGCCAGTGCATGAGAAATATAGCCAATGTCTTTTTTCATAATAGTGGCCAGTGCGCGATTATAGAGAGGAATAATCTCTCCAGATGCACCATCCTCCAAAGCTTTGGTGAACATCTCAATGCTCTCAGTGAGGCGTCCCTTCTCACGGAGGTTGTTTCCAGATCTCATGTAGTAGTAGACCATGGAGGAAGGAGACTGTTTGCTCAACATTTTTTGCTTTGCACTCAACAAGTCAACTTTCAGCTGTTCTTTCAATGATGTGCTTTTCTCAGTGGACTTTTCCTCATTGAAATACATCAAGAGCCACAGACCCCAGCACTCATGAAGTGACGACACGATTACATCACGCTGGTCTGAAAAAACATTATCTTCATAGATTTTGTCCAAAAAATCAAGGTAGACAGAAAAAAGCTCTTCCTTTTTGTTTATTTCTGGAATGTCTTTTTCAAGGAACCCAGAGAGTCTTTTTTTCACCCCAGTGTTCCTGGCATCTTTTGCCTTTTCCAGATTACTTGAATTTGTGTTTAAGAGGTCTGTCAGAGCAGAGACCATCACTTCCTGATTTTGAGAGCTGCGATTTTTCAGGTAGTGATTAACAGCTTCATCAAACATATTCTCTTTTGTCATCTGTTCTGTTGTATCTGGACAGCTGTGTAAACTGGTTAATGACGTATTTTCGCTCATCATTAGTTTAAAAGAGTCAGAGAAATGACTGGCACACATGACGATCTGAGCAGATCCTGGACTCCCTTGACGAGCTGTTCGTCCGAAAGCTTGCTGTTCAACACGGATGTTCAGAGGTAAGAAGGTTTGCATCACAAACAGACCTCCTGCCTCATTTACACTTTCACAAACCTTTAGGTCTGTCCCACGACCTGCTAGATTAGTTGCAATAATCACATCTCCTGCTTGGACTGTTGAATCTGTTATGGTAGAGTTATCCATGTTGTTATTCACATAGAGTTTTAGCTTGTCTTTTGATATGGTGCCTGTAAAGGTCTTGTGAAATATTTCTGCACGTTTAATAGTTTCACAGATGACAAGAGCTGCTCGTGGACCTCGATAGACTGTGGAGGACACTTGATCCTGAACAACATTGCAGACGGTCCTGATCCACTCATCTTCTTGAGGTATCACCAAACCCTCCAGCTCATAAAGTTTCCTCCGTCTAAACGAGGGAATCTTACATGTATCAATACCATTGTACAGTTTCTTCACCATGTCAAGCTCTGTTTGATCACCCAAAGTTCCTGTGATCCCGTAGATCTGGTGTGAGTATTTCTTGAATAAACCTACGTTAGACATGAAGTTTGTGATTAGAGTCATGTTGGAGAGTTTAGTTTGGTGTTTCATCTCCAGAAACTGCTGAAGCCCTTCGCCCCATCGCATGTCATTCTGCACAACACCAGTTGAATGGTAATCGACAGGAGCGACTCCGTCTCCATGAAGGACATATTCATGGCCTAGAGTTAATTTTGTGGCTTGCAGAGCACTTCCAAACCAAGTTTGCATCTTGCCACAGATGAGATCTTCTAGACCTGGGATACGAGATTTATTTGGTTCTTTTGCTAAATCAGACTGATGGGACTTTTCAATCTTTTTCCTCAATGATGGGTCCACTGAGTGCTCTTCAAAGTGCACAGGACAACATTTTCCTATTATACTATTATACTACATTATACTATTCTGTAAGGTCCCATCATGTCTTTCTATGTATAGTTTAATTAAATACTTGGGTAAATTTGTCACAAACATGGTTAAAAATGCCACCATTTGCACAACACTTGCATTATCAAGTTGTTTTAGAACATTTGTCATAGTTTCTTGTGTTTCATTTGAGGATTTTAAAGAAATAATTCCTGCATCCACAGCCATCTGCACAATATTGTGTTGATCAATGTTCTTATTTTCAGTTATGATTTCAGACACAAGCTCAGAGAAGAGCTGAATGGGTCCTAAAATCTCTCCAGTTTCTAAATGCTTAAACTGGCTGACGATTAGCCAGATTTCAGCCAATATTCCATTAAGAGATTCCATTAGTGGAATATCAGTGCTCAAGTAGACCACTTCAAGGCCTTTGTCCAGCATTAGCGAGTCCACCTCATCCACTATAACACACTCAAACTCTCTCTTAGGTCTCACATCTTGTCTAAGAAAGCGTTGTCTCAGCCAATCTGCTGCAAAACTGATAGTGGTACCATAGACCACCTGACATTCATAGCACTTCTTCAGCTCTTTTTCTGATTTGTCAATGTTGGCATTAACAGTGATTTTCAGTTCCTCATAAAAGCTAAACCATTCTTTAGCGTCTCTTTCAGCAAGTAAAGGAGAACTGGAGATAATGTCAGGGTTTTTTCCCATCATGGTCTGATATGCAGCGAACATTGCCACGATACACGACTTTCCTTCTCCTGTTAAAACCTGAACCAGCCGACTCGATTCAGAAAGAGCAAGAATGCACCAGCTCACCATCTGAGTCACCTGAGGTTTGTATTTCATTGTCTTCTCTACAGCTTTACAGAGCTTAAACAGAGTCTGCTTTATTTCTTGTAAATGTGGTGCTGTGGAAGCTGACAGACAATCATTCACAGAAGACACAATATCTGTCACTCGTGCCATCATCTCTTCATCAATATCTGCTTGTTCACAGATTTCCTTCACAATCTCTTTCAGTGTTTTCTCATCAGTGTTTTTGGCTATTTTGTTAATTTTGTCCTCAACACAATCCCTGGCCTTGTTTCCAATCAGTGTGAAATCTGACAGACTTATTTTATGAATCTCCACTTGATAAAGCATTTTCATCATCCATGTGTGGAAATCTTCATTCCTGCCACTAAATTCTTTCATAAGAGCTTCAAACAACTTAACAACATCTTCTTTTTCCCATTGTCCACTCTTAATCAGGGAAAGCAGTCTTGATGACAGCAGTTTTACTGATGATTCCATTTTCAAAACTCTGGAAATTCTTGTAAAGTCTTGATAATTTTCTTAAAGCACCATGTAAAAAAAAAAGAAAGAAAATAATACACATAAAAATACATCATATTTCAATTATACTCAAAGTTTTCATTCTGATTATTTTTTTTAAATCTCTGAAAGAGCATTATTTTACTCACATTATTCGAGACATTCAAGAGTTGTCACTGCAGATCTCCCTGTGTTGTTTGTAGAAAGACTCCAGGGATTTATATATTTACCTTGATAAAAAAAAAAAGAGGGCGTCTCTCATGCTCTGGAATTTTTAAGAATATGTCATGTGATTGGAAAGAACATGAGTTGTGTGTTTTTTATTTATGTTAAGAAAATTCATTTTGTGCAAATCTGTAAAACCATCTGCATTTAACTTAAAATTGGAAAAAGTAATCATCTAATTCAACATTTTTGTATTTTTGCAACTATTGTACATGCAGGAACAATATGCTTGTTCGCGGCTCTAGGATATGCTTTCACTTTCAGTAGAGTTGGTCAAGTACCGAAAATACCTAATGATGTTGGTACAACTCATTGCTTGTGTATACAGGTTCATTTGCCTTTCAGGTGTGTTGGCATGTGTCCTCGCTGGCTGGTAAGACTGCCATGACGTTTCAAACATTCATTTGTTATTAGCCTGAATGTGTTTTTGGGAAACATACCCCTGTTCAGCTTTACATGGTATAATCAATCAATCAATCATTTTAAATCATCAGAATGTTTTCCATTTAAACAGGATTTCTTTGGGTGGGTATTTCTCTGCTTTGGTTTCTACTTCAGTCCAGTATGTCACATGATTGGCGAGAATCACCCTAAAGATAACCAGAGGGAAACAGAGTGAGCATTAATGTTTCAGAGTTTGGGTGAACTGCAAGGTAATACAGTCTCAAGGACACAGAGTAGTGCACAGTAAACCAATGACAGCAAATTTTTAAATTAAATAATGAATTACATTTTAATTTGTTTGATTGATTGATTTTTTTTTTCTTTTTTTTTCTACCAAACCTTGTAATCTGTCAGCAGAACACATATGTTTGGTGTGTGGAAATTTTGTAATATACTTGCATCTTTTATTTTTGTCATATCCCATACCATACGGTAGTACACTTCAAGTTTATTTTATCAAGTATACTTAATTAAAGTTCAAGTCTACTTTTAAGTATACTTTATGTAGAAAATATGCAAATATCAGTGGTGTAGTAGTAGTATACTTGTAAGCATACTATTTCAATACTCCTTGTGACTAAATTGGCCCTCTTTCTAGTATATAAATGTATTCTTTTAAGTGTACTTCAAGTGTAACAATACTAAGCCTTGAATACACAACTAGTTTGCATCAGTGTTTTAGCTTGTACTGCAACTGTACTAAAAGTGATCTTATTGGTACTAATGATTTATAAATTAAATACTTCCAGTAGCATTTTAGTTCACTTTGAAGTACAGTCTCAGTAAACTACTAGTTTAGTAGTTTTATACTGCAATACTCGTAAGTTTTCTTTAGGTGAACTTTACATCATACTTTAACTCTTTGATGCACACACTATGAAAACCCCTTCCAATATACTATACGACATGGAACAAAAATTACCTATATTCGTTTCCTATGCTATTTCATACTTCCCCAAGCATTTTTGTTTGTTTATCTTTTAAAATCACTTTATTTCAGCCTTAAATATTTCCTGATCTATAAATCACATAATTAATGAGTATTCAAAATATATATTTTACAATGACCACAAATTATTAATATTTTGTCTAGGTTTTGTGTTACTAAAGTACATCAAGACTACACACAGGGTCAAAAATGACCCATCTATGCAATCATGAAAAAAAAGACACTTTGTTAAAAAAAAATTATTTAGACCAACACATTTAACCCTTGAAATAATGTTTATTTGCCAATTTGTCAAACATATGACTCATAAATGATAATACTAAAATTGAACTGCATGTAGTGCAACTGTAGTGAATTGTAGCGAATGTGTCACTGTAGTGAATGAAAATAAATCCAAATAAAATCACACAGGCACATCTCAGTGCTTACATGCCTCACAAATGACAACTACAGGTGTGTGCTCATTGCAAACCGGCCTGACACGGAACACCAGTATCCATATCCTGAACCTATTCTTCTTCTATTGACCCTTCTGTTTGGTGTTCACCTGGGCTGGATGCTGGCTGTGTTTTGTGTTTTTATCCCACATCTTCCCATTGCCTTTGTAATATGGTTTTGAAGTTGTGTCCTGCCCTCCAAGCACCTCTTCACATGTGGCATGACAAGCTCTTTGACCAGCTCCTTCGTGCATTGGTCACACCATCCATGTAATCAGGGTTTTGTCCAATGAGGTTGATGTTGATGGTCAGCGATAGTCCTGGAGAGCCACAGTCCTACAGAGATTTCATTAATGAATCACCTTTATTTGTATAGCGCTTCATACAGTACAGATTGTGTCAAAGATTCAGTGATGTCATCATCCAGTTCAGCTCTAGTAGTGTCTGTGCATTCAGTCAAGCGTCCCCAACTAAACAAGCCTAAGGTGACCGCGGCAAGGAACCAAAATTCCTTCAATGGCATAAATTGAGAAAAAAAACTTGTTTAGTCAAGGGAGACAGCTCTCCTCTGGCTAGATGAAACCAGCATGGCATGGTATAATTCTTTGCTGCAACACAGGTCAGATTGTATAGAGGACTTTCCTCAGAGTCCTCAGGTTAGGGACAGGTTTGGTGGTATGATTTAAGGGTGGATTAAGGTGTAAGGAATGGGTTAACAGTGTAAATATAAATGTAAGTACAGAAATTAATTACAGATGCAATTAGTAAGTGCACTGTACCAAATTATTAATTTAAATATGTGTGCATAGTTGTTAGGAGAACTGGCCCCAACTAAGCCTGGTTCTCACAAGGTTTTTTTCCCCATTCTTTTGGATGTGGTTTTGGTTCCTTGCCACTGTCGCCTCTGGCTTGCTTAGTTGGAGACACCTGGGGCCTCATGTACAAAGGCTTGCGTAGAATTAATACTAAAACATTGCGTACGGACAAAACTGGAAATGTG
>JAUCMR010000141.1:3890182-3901009 GCA_032357425.1 Enteromius argenteus | reverse complement strand
ATTTCCAAACAAATGAACTCAAATCCAAATGAATTTTCAACATAAATATAAACACGCACATCTCTGACATTTACACTGCTGCTGTTTATTTGAATGCTGTGCTGTTGACAGGACTTTTCTCGAAGACCTTGTGCTACTTCATTCTCATCCAAAGACCAACGACTTGGAGCGAAGCCCAGTCGTTCTGCAGGCAGCATCACATGGATCTGGCCACGGTTCAGAGTGACGAGGACAGATACAAGATTCAGGAGATCTCAGCCGCCGTCAATTTTCAAAACCGGGCCTGGATTGGACTGTATGATGGTTTACCTGTCTGGCGCTGGTCTTACCAAGATCAAAACCTAGCCTACAGTAACTGGGATTCCCTGGAAGAGACGAGCTCCAGGACTCAGAGCGCGTGCGGTGTATTTAGAAACACTGGGAAATGGCACGTTGCATCTTGTGAGGAACAAAAACCCTTTTTTTGCTACCAAGGTAAGATGTTTCTGTGAGCTTCTACCAAATCCTTTTTTGAGCTTATTTGCATCTGGAAACATTTGCATTCATGTATTTGGTGGATACTTTTCTCTAAAATGAGCTGCATTGAATTCAAACTGCATTGGACATGATGCGTACACTAAACACTAAATCTTTACAGGAAATAACATTGCAGGCAAATTTAATTTCAACTTCATCAGTCTAAACTGGCGCGATGCTCAGGAATACTGCAGGAACAAGTACACAGACCTGGCCTTCATTAGTGATTCCAGTGATAATGGTGGTCTGGTGTTGCTGCTTAATTTCTTCTACTATCAGTACGAGGGCTGGATCGGCTTGTCCAAGAACCTGTGGCTGTGGTCGGACCAGAGCCAAGTGACCTGGCTGTCTCTGAAATGGGCCGACTTGCAGCCAGATAACGCCAGCGGAAATGAGAAGTGCGGGTTTGTCGATCAGACTGGACTGATCGGAGACGATGGTTGCTCGTATACCTTGCCTTTCTTCTGCAGTGAGTTTGACTTCTGCTTTAATCCTTCAAGAACCAAACCAGATTCACTCCAGTCAATCACTGAAATAAATAAATATATAATAAGATTGCCAGCATCTTTAAGCAATGTGTAATTTCGTTAAGTAAAAAAGATAATTGCAACTTAAGATCTACAGTTAAAATAACATATTTACGCTGAGATAAATTTTAAAGGAATAGTTCACCCAAAAGGTCATCAATGACTTCCATAGTAAGGAAAAAAGTACTATGGGAGTCAATGGTGACCCAAAACAGCCTGCTAACAAACTTCCTTTATGTTCAGCAGAAATTACAGTAATTTACTGTAGCAAATTTGCTAAATATCTTCATGGAACATGATCTTTACTTAATATCCCAATGGTTTTGGCATAAAAGAAAAATTGATCATTTTGACCCATATAATGTATTGTTGTCTATTGCTATAAATACACACAACACACCTGATGACTGCTTTTGTGCTCCAGGGTCACATATTAAGTTTTATTTTTAAAATTTTAAATAGTTTTTATTATATAAAAACCCAGGTCAGATAAACTGAATATCAGTCAATTACTAAACAAATAAATATGCTGTTAAAATATCTGTTAAAATCACTAAACAATAATACATTTTACTTTATCCTGTCGCAACACATGCAAATTACTATGAAAAAGAGTAATTCTAATTAATAGTCAAGAATATCCACTGCCTGCTAGTTTGACAACAAATGCTGTTTTCTTTGACATATGTTCATCTCTTTTTTTTCTGCAAGCTAAAAGGGCAAAAATACAGATTGTGAGATTTGAGGTGAGATCAGCTGGATTTCTGAATGAATCTGCAGTGATGGAGGCCATAGAGAAGAAGGTGAGATGGACCTTTACTATACTCTGTATTTATCTGATCTCGTTCACTAACCCCAGCTGAAATCTGCTCTCCAGATGAAGCAGATCCTCTCAGATCAGCAGACGGACTCTGGATCCGGAGTGACATGGAGAGTCCAGTCTGAGGGGCAGATCTTCCAGAAGAAACCAGACTCAGCGCAGCAGCACAAAAACACATGTGAATAAAACATAAAACACAGACGCATGTGAACATGGTTATGATCTTATAATGAAACTATATAGTAATTTTTTTAGGAATGGTCATTCCAAGTAATTTTATACTCTAACATATTAAAAACAATATTAAAATGTATTAAATCAAAATTAAATGATTGAATTCATTTAATTTAAAACAATGATTTTCTTTCTAAAAAAAAATATATATAGCCATAAAGAAATACAATAGTACTGCTGGGACTTAATGTTATTATTATGACATTACTTATGTACTGTCTTATTATTTGTGTATTTTATTATTCTACATGTACGTTTATCATTATAATTTAGCCATTTTTAATTAAGAATAATAATATCTAGTTCATCTGTTTTTCCCCTTTTGTTCACGTCAGTCACGGTGTAAACTTAAAACATGTATTTCAAAAAATATTTAATGACTCTGTAAACCAATATTGAACAAAATGATCTCAATATTAAAATATTTGCAAATCCACAGCTAATTGGTTGCACTTTTCTAATCAATTAATCAGTTAAAGTACCAGTAGATTGATGGATCAAGCGATCAGTCATTTATTTTTGTTCTGTTCCTGCCGTTGCCTCACACTAAAGCTTTTCTATCCTTTAATCTTTACAAAAGATTTCTATTTTCTTTTGCTTCTAAATCTTAGATAATATTAAATATCCTTCAGCTAAAAGGGTCATGATAACGTCTTTGATTATAGGCCTTGATGTGAATAAGCGAATAAGAAGACGTTTACTGCCCTCTTATGGTACGACAGAGCAATGACCTAAATTATGTAGGTTACTTACTAAAAAAATAAAAATGGTTTCCAAATTCAAAAGCCACACATTCCTCTGTATTGTATAAGCAATGAATAAGCAGATGAGTCGGACACCAAGGACTATTTTCATGCTGACATATGCTGAGTTTAGATGGCACTAAATATAAATATCAATTGTATGATTAGATAGGCTAAAATGCTTAGAAAGGTTCTGGCTTGGTAAAAATGTGTTTACTGGGACTGTCCCAGATGCTGAGATCTCGTATTCAAGGTGAGGATTCTGCTAATAAAGGGGAAGATTACACTTAATTATACTTAATTTGTTGATGGGTAAACATCAGGCAACCAATCCTAAAATGCTTGCAAAGGTTTTAAAGGCTGGCCTTTGAACGCGTCTCCTTTCATACACAAGCTAATGAGAACATCGCATGTTTTTTTGCATTAGTTGAATTGATTTTTTTTTCAGTCGAGTCTCGATTGTCAGGATTATGACATATGACCTAGCTGAGCTGAACAGGACAGGTAGGTTCACATAGTTTCGCTCAGGTGAATGCTGAAGGCGATCCAGACTCAGACGCAAACCAAGCGCTGCGCTCATTTTCTTTCTTTCTTTTTACTTTTTTTTTTTTAATATCAAGTTTGGTGAGAGGTTTATGTTTTTCTACACGTTTCCTGTAAGCATCTTTGGAAACCTCACAGAATACATGGTAAGTTTGTTTTATTAAGCTAAGTGACTTAAATGTCGAGCTGCATGCGTGTTATCACTGCTAAACACAAACACAAGCGCGCCTTTCTTTCTTCATTTCTTCTTTTTCTGCGAAACAGAAGATGTTGCGCTGATAAAGAAAAACAATCGTTAGCTGATACAGTTGCAGATGCGGATGACTTACTTGCAGTCAGTGCGGAGAATGAAGAACTCGTGTTGGTTATAATCTCAGTGAAACACGTCTCGTTCTTTTTCATGTGCTCAAATATCATTCAGTAATGTTCAGGATTTACTAAGGCTTTATTACAGCTTAAGATGCACATTATTGACAGTATGGCAAAATACACTTTAACATATCATTTGCATATTTAATTTGCACTTGCACACACTGCTGCTACACTATACACACATATATAGGCTATATATATATAGGCTATATATATATATTAAAAACCTTAATTTTGACCATTTATTAGCTTATATCTTTATCTACAACTTGTGGTGCTCTTTTTGTTTAGAATTTTCAGATTGTGTTTAAAATGTAAAATTGTACTCACATTTAGACTAGATCTATGTTTCTGGATATTTAGATTTTTATCTATAATTTACTTATTTATAATTTCTGCACAGTGAAAGGAGCGGTTCAGGACACATTTCACTGCGTGTCGTACCTGTGTGACTATGCATGTGACAAATAAAGTGAATTTGAATGTTGAATGTGGTGACAAGCGCACATGTGCAGGCTTGCTTATGTCATCATTGACGTCACGTATTGTGCCTCTCTATGCGTCGTCATGCTTACATTGCTAAATACTACTGCTTTTGCAACTCTTCAGGATCAAACGATAAGCACCATTTTAAGGCAAGATACAACCCTAACACTAACAGGTTATTGTTTTTGTTTTTTTTGTCACTTCTTGTCAACAGACAGAAAACAACATGTTTTAGACATAAGAAAAAGACCCTCAGTAAAAGTCTTTAAAAAAGGGAACTAAAACTGTTTGGTGTATGCAAAGGTCACTGAAGTGGAGACAGACTCTTTTTAAGAAAATGACCTGAAGAGATGAGTGCTGTAATTGAGATCACAGATGCAAATAGATGAAGTGGAAAACAGTTTATCTGGTTTCTGGTTTGTTTGCTAATGTTTTGGATATTATCGAAGCTCATTCTATGCCGTTGTGTTTTTCACAGGATGGTGATTCAATGTTTGGTGACTCAGGTCTGATTATGGAGGTGAGATTCTGATTAGCTTCATCTAGATTGTGTAATTAAAAATAATAATTATAATCATGAATAATGAACTTAATTAACACATGGCTCAAGTGAACGTCTGCGCTTCTTCATTTTAGGATTACACACACACACACACACACTAAAATGTACAAAGGATAACATTGTTTATATGTTTTTTTCTAAACTCTTTGTTTTTGATCTTTCTCTCCTGTAGAATGGGATCAGCAGCAGCTCCTGGAATCCTTTCTGTTCAAGTCCTCAGGTATCAGCGACTACACAAAACAATTCTGTCAGTTCGATTGTTAAATGAGTTAATACTTTTTATTCATCAAGGATGCATTCAATTAATCACAAGTCACAGTAAAGACAATTAAAATGTTACAAAATATTTCTATTCATAATAAATTCTGATGTTTTGAACTTAGTATTCATCTGTGAATACAGAAAAATAAAACATATCCCGGTTTCCACAAAAAATATTGGGCAGCATAACTGTTTTAAACATTAATAATAATCAGAAATGTTTCTCGAACAGTAAAAGTTTCAAATGAATAAATAAATAAATGTTCCCACAGAAAAGAGCTATTACAAATTGTAATAATAGACCTGTTTTGTTTTTCTCTGATTTTTGATAAAATAAATGCAGCTCTGTTGAGCAGAAGACAAAATCTTACTGACCCCAGGCATTTTAGATGGATTTGTTTCCTTGCATACAATAAAATACTTAAAATTTCTGATTCTTAGAGTCCAGTGAATGGAGTTAGAGATACTGTTAACACAATCACAGAAAACCATGCTTTTCAGGTGAGTTTAAAATAAAAAATGAAAGATAATTTTATACTGCATCTAAAAATGAACTTGTGTTTCAGATCTTAGCGCCTTTTATGACACTGAAATCCTGTTGAATATGTTGTTTTTGCAGGACTACGAGGTGAAAACGGTTGACGAGGAGAATAATGTGTTACTGAACGTGAAGAGTTTGACCACAAGCAACAGTGTTCATCAGACGCCTGAGTTTCCAGATGATCCGTTCCCGGCTCCAGACTGGCTTCTGTTTTCTCCGCCTGAAGGGTTTCAGACCTCATCAGCATCAGACGTTTGGGGTGAAGAGACAGACATTTTCCAGCCTTTTAAAGAGACAGCACACAGCAGCTCAGCCAATCAGAACACAGAATCCCACTCTTCGGCCAATCAGAGGGACCCTCTCCTGGAATTCATCCTATCCAGACAGAAAAAATTCCAAGCCACGCCCACCCCAGCTTCAGCATCCGATCCTGACAGTATTTTCCACCAAACATCCACTAAAACCAATGGTTTTTTCGAGACTCCTCCTCTGTCCAGCTCTCAAACACTAATTTCTAACAGCGGTCAAGAGTCTGGTGATATTTTCAGGACATCCTCATCCAGCGCAGGAGCCCACGTCTCCGACATCAAGGCGTTTGATCCTCTGTTTGACCCTAAGAGTCAAGTCCAGTCCAAACAGAAGAACAATGATCTGCTGTTCCCCCGTCAAGATGTTGTTTCCCATGATGCTTTGCAAAATGTCTTTCAAGAGACAACACCGTCCACAAGCATCTCAAACGGAGAACCGGTGAGAACGTCTTTGAAGTTAAGACCAAATAAGATCATCTTTCTAATGAGGACCAAATGATTTTAGTCAATATTTGAACTAAAATAGCATTTCTATTTGTATGAGTGTTATTTCAGTGTTACTGAGAACCTGTTAGAGTGAATCAGATCAATTGGGAAACGTTTTGCCTGAATTAATCATGTAATTATCCTGAATGTTAAATTGTTTTTATATTTGTTTAGTTGTTATAGTTGTAGTTATATTTATATATAATTTTATTGTGTGTTTTTGACTTTATTTATTGATTTATTTATTTGTTTGTTTGTTTGTTTGTTTGTATTAATAAAATTAATTTATTATTATTTTAAATGAAAATGAGAAATGTTGCCTTGGCCACCAGCTAAAATAAAATAAATTATATATATAATTTATTATTATCTTATTATCTTATTTTATTTTATTGCAGTAATGAAAACCTTATTATTATTATTATCATTATTATCATTATTTTATCTGTTTATTTATTTATTGTCTGAATTATCATTCAATTTATGCTTTTAGTTGTTTTGTTTGTTTTTTTTTGGGAGGGGGTATATATAATACTTATATAATATTTATATAATATAATATACAAGTGTTTAGTTATTTATTTATGTTTCAACAGGAAATCTGTCTATACAGAAAGGAAATCAGATCATTTCTTGGGGTCTTTAGGTGTATATGAAGCTCTTGTATTTGTATCTTTAAACACAAAGTGAAATGTTTTCTTCTTATAGATGTTCAGGAGACGTCCGCCCAAAGCTGCTCCTCGCAGTAAAGCCCAGAGGAGCCTCCAGCAGCCTCCTGCTCTCTCTCAGGTACTGTACAACTCCTTCACCTTTCATTTTCTACATAGTTTTCTGAGGAGGATGAACTGATGTTATTTGTTTATAATATTCACTTTTGTTTCTGCTAGAATTCAGATCAGATTCAGACGTGATCATTCTTTCATGTTTCTCTCGCGTTCTGTTTTTTTTTTTTTTTTAAATATATATATTGCTACACTATCCTTGCATTAACATGTTGTGATCAGATCCCGGTGGCTGAGACAGACAGAGAACTGCAGGTGTTTGAGGATGTTCTTCTCACCGGTCAGGTGTGTCAGTCCTGGCTTTCTTATGCTTTCTTACACTGCAGGCCTGCTTTTATTGTTTTATTCTTTATCTGAAATGTTATCTATCTGATGTTTGTATGTGTATATATATATATATATATATATATATATATATATATGAAACACAATGTTAAACATTTTGCATCATTTGACAACTGCGAATATGAGGCATTTCTATAAAAAGTGTCCAGGAGATGTTTTATTTTGACTTTCATGTAACAAGGAAGAATTTTAAGTTAAAACAACAGTTCCTATAGTGGAAGAAACACCCTCTTATGGATTCATATTTCTTCATTTGGTATGTGTGATTTGTAAAAACAAATACGCCTACATGCTTCAAACATGCTTTACAGGAAAGGTGTGTGGAGGACTGGCCTGAACACAGTCCAGAGCTCTCCTCAGACTGGAAACCGGTGAGTTCTTCTGCTCAGAAACATTAGAGCGGAGCGGAGCAGAAACACACTGACTCTGTGTCTGTTACAGGCCGGGAAGATCCGGCTCCGGAGAGACTCTGTGAGGGTGAGTGAAGCACATCAGAGACAGTAGAACCTTCACAACAGTCCTCTTAAATTCAAAGAAAGCTCATATATTAATCATATAAAGAGTAGCTCCAAGGCAACATGTTGATTACAAAATTGTACTGACTGGAATACAAACTAGAACGTAAATGTTTTTTATTCTACTATGATTAATGTACTGTTTTACATTATATTTGAAATTAGTTTTTCATTTGTATATTTTCAGTTTTTTTGATTTATTTTAGCTAAAGTAAAAGTATTTAAAGGTTTTTTTTTTTTTTTTGCATTTTTATTTTAGCTTATATTTTTGTGTTTGTGTCTATAGTTTTTCTTTTTTCTTTTTTTTATTAGTTTTAGTTTGTGTTCATTTAGTTTGACCTTTTGTTGTTGTTAGTTTTTAATATTCTATTTTATTTCAGTTAATATTTATTTTAATTCAAGTAATAAACATTTTATGTTTGTATGGTTTATTATATTATAGTTATATTATATTATAACTCTGACTGCAGTAAAACAAACAAACAAATGAATAAAAAGTTTCAGTTTGATATATATATTTATATATATATTTTTTTTAATGCAACTAAAAACTGCCAAATCAAAAATAAATTAACAAATAAATTAATAAAACAATTAAGAAATGAAAATTAAATTGATGGGTAATATATATATATATATATATATATTGTCACAAGCCGCGCCTCTGTGGTACTCTCCGGAACACAGCAGTGGGAACCTTCACCTGAATTCTAACATTTCCCCCGGACTTCATTACCCACGCACCTGGGCCGATTTCACCCACAGGTGTTCGGCATTATCTGCCCTATTTAAACCGAAGGCTGGCGTTAGATCGACGCAAAGTCATAATTACCACGGTGTTATTTCTGAGCGTTTTTCATTGATTGTCTTTCTGGTTCTGATTTGGATTGTCTATTCTCTGTTGATTCTCGCTGCCTGCCCTGACCATTTTACCTGGACTTGGATTATTGATTATCGCTTCCTGCCCCGACTTATTCTGCCTGTTTCTCGACCACGATTCTCTGCCTTGTCTCTGATTGAACTGTTTATTGTGTACCGACTTCTGCCTGTTTGACTACTCTTCATTAAAAGCTTGCAAATGGATCCTGACGTCTCTAGTGATCTCTCACAGATGACTTCGCCAGAACCGGATCCAGCGGCTTTGTATCAAGTCATCAATGAGGTGAGCCGTCAAGCGTCAGTTCTCACATCTCATCAACAACAGATGGAGAAACTGACTAAACTCACCAAGGAGATCGCAAGCTCTGTCCAGTCATTGACAACTCTCACCGCCACTCTGAGTCAACCCGTCAGCGCGCCGGCTCTGCCTCCTCTGCTGGCGGTTTCCACACTCATTAACCCAGCGCGACTGGCATTACCAGAGAAATATAGCGGCGCTCCAGGCAAATGCGAGGGATTTATTCTACAATGTGAATTGTACATGAATCAACAACCCAGCTGCTTTGCCCTAGACGATAGCAAGGTGTCGCTGGTCTGCTCCCTCCTTTCAGGAAAAGCTCTCGACTGGGTCACAGCTCTTTGGAGGGGTTGGCAGATGGCGTTTCCGTCATATCAAAGCTTCCTCCGCCAATTTAGGGAGGTGTTTGATCACACTGTGGATGGAAACAACGCAAAAGACGAACTGCTCGCTTTGAAACAAGGAACCGATGAGAAATTTGCCTCTAAACATTCTCCTCCTCTCCTTACATGTACAACCACCATGGCCGTTGCAGCCCTCGATGGCCGACCCCTAGGGTCCGGACACATAACTGCCATCACTCCAGAACTCATACTCAGTACCAGCCCACTTCACTCTGAACGGATCCAATTCCACGCCATCCACTCACCAGATCACCCCCTCATCCTCGGTCTGCCTTGACTGGAGCTGCACAACCCAACCCTCTCCTGGTCCACTCACCAAATCACCCAGTGGTCCGATTACTGTCACTCACACTGTCTCCTCCTCACGAAGAGGCCTGTAAGCCGTGTTTCCCTCACCTCTGTGAATCCTTCTGACCTGATTAACCTACCCGCTGTTTACCACGACCTTCAAAAGGCCTTCAGTAAGGAGGAAGCCACTCACCTGCCCGCACATCGGCCCACTGATTGTGCCATCGACCTCCTGAATGGAACCATACCACCTAAAGGCAGCATCTTTCCCCTGTCTCAACCCGAAACTGCCATTATGGACCAGTACATCAAAGAGGAACTCGCCAAAGGCTTCATAAGAACATCCACTTCTCCAGCTTCGGCGGGTTTCTTCTTCGTTAAAAAGAAGGACGGAGGAGGTTCATCAGGAACTTCAGCAAAGTTGCTGCCCCTCTAACTTCCATGACCAGAAAGGGAACCAAACGTTTGCCCTGGAACACCGAAAGTGAAGCTGCTTTCTTAGAGCTAAAGAGTCGGTTTACCTCAGCGATTTTGCGACATCCTGATCCTGAAAAACAATTTGTGGTCGAGGTCGACGCATCTAACACCGGACTAGGGGCCATCCTATCCCAGAGACAAGGTGAACCAGCCAAACTTTTTCCCTGTGCTTTCTTCTCTCGCAAGCTATTACCTGCAGAGCGCAACTATGACGTGGGCGACCGATAATTGTTGGCACTCAAGGCAGCATTAGAGGAGTGGAGACACTGGCTAGAGGGGGCCAAGGAACCGTTCTTAGTGTTTACGGATCACAGAAATCTGGAGTATCTTCGTGCCTCCAAAAGACTTAATGCTCGCCAGGCTCGGTGGTCACTATTCTTCTCACGGTTCAACTTCCAGATTACCTACAGGCCGGGGTCCAAGAATATCAAGGCAGATGC
>JAUCMR010000141.1:3857597-3869703 GCA_032357425.1 Enteromius argenteus | reverse complement strand
TGCAAAATGTGAACACGGTCTGTAAGCGCAAATATTAATTTTGTCTAACGTTAGGCAAAGGCATTCTGGAACAGGTCAGGTAACGCGGGTCTGGTGGGTGCTCGTTTCATACTTTTTTCATACTTTTTTTTTTAATTTAATGTATTAATTAAACACTGTATTTAATGTATAAGGTATGTGCACAACAAATTGGTAATGTCATAGTGGTATCGTGTAACGTTACTGTAATCGAACATAGCCTGTGGAAATGTAGACAGCACGCGGTGTTAATTAAAGATCGTCATAGTTAGAAAACAATAGCCTTTGCAGATTTGACTACAGATCCAAAGCCACGTCTTCAATGCTCCTGATGTCCTTAAATGTTCTGTTACAACTCTGAGTGAGAACCGTTTCAGATGAATCAGCACGTGCTGCAGGGAACTGAGCGAATCGTTTAAAATGATTCGTGAACCAGTTCACTGGTTTGTCAACTGGTTTGATTACACCTTTGAATAGAATTGACTCAATAGAATGAATCATTTGCGAATGGGCATCGTTCACTGCCTAGAGAAAAGTAGACGGCTAGTCTGGAATAAATGGAAGCATTTTTAACTTGTATAGCATTAATATGAAGTAACGAGAGGAGCATCACCCACAGTAACGAAGTAAAAGTACCGTTTTGTCACAAAAAAATTACTTGAGTAAAAGTAAAAGTAAAAGTACCCATTTTTAAATATACTCTAAAAGTATTAGTTACCCAAAAAATTTACTCAAGTAAATGTAACTCGTTACTACACACCTCTGTCACATGCAGCAAGTGTCTAGTTCACACCAGACGTTCCTGCAGCTTCTTTAGTGTTGCTGTAATTTTCTTAGCAGCCTCCTTGATAAGTTTCTATCTTGCTTTTCCATCAGCCTTGAACAGGTGTCATGTTCTTTGTAGTGTCTCATCATCTCCTCCTTGTTCTCCACTTGCTGATGATGGGCTTCATCATATGGCACATCAAATGTTTTGGAAATACTTATGTACCCTTCAATTGATTGGTATCTCCTTACAATGACATCCACCAACATTTGCAAGCTCTTTGCTCTTCCCCATTGCTTCAGTATTAAAATGCAACCAAGAACATGCTAAGAAAGCCTTACTGAAGCTGATTTTTATTCAGGGTTAGTCATTTAAATTTGTTGAAGTTGAAGTTGAAGATTAAAATTCTCTTCCCCCCTGTGATTTTTTTTCTTTTTTTTTCTGAATATTTCACAAGTGGTGTTTAACTGAGTAAGGGAATGTTTTCACATTATTTTCTATTATTTTTCTCTTCTAGAGAAAGTCAGAATTCTTATAGTTGCTTGAATAAAAGAATTTAAAAACTGCTAAGAAATTATTAGTTTGATTAGCTTTAGAGCAAACCACTGTAGTCCAATGACTTGCCAATTTACCCTAATTTGCCTGATTAACCTAAATACCTAGTTAAGCATTTACATTGCACTTTAAGCTGAGGATTAGTATCTCGCAAAACAACTAGTAAAATAATATTCACTGTCATCCTGGCAAAGACAAAAGAAATTAGTTTGGACTTGAGAGAAAGAATTGTTAATTGTGACGAAGGAGATGGGAGCAAGCGGATCCATATGCAAGGCTTTATTTACAAACATGGTCATACAGGCTGGGTCAAAACAGAGGCGAACAGGTATGTCAGAGGCAGAGACACAAGAAGAGTCCTGAGGGATAGCGCGGGTCAGTAGAGGAGCAAACAGTATCCAGAGGGGCAAAACAGAGCAAAAGTCGAAATGGCAAGGCAAGGTCGGTACACGGGAAAACACAACTAGAAAGAACACAGGGGAAACACTTTGTACAAGGATCTTTTAAAGGGTTAACAAGAGGGCGGAGCTGATTAATTGCTATGGGAGCTAACAATGGAATTGATGTCTCAACGAATAGAGTCACTAGAGCCCTGCACAGGAATGAACTGCAAGGTTGCCGACCAAGAAAGACTGAAGAAGAGACACCTTCAAGTTAGAATGAAGTTTGCTAAGGACAACCTGGGGAAAAGTGATGCATACTGAAAACATGTCCTTTGGTCAGATGAGACAAACTAGAGCTTTTTGTTGTTGCCTATGTTTGGAGAAAGAAGGAAGAGGCATTCAACCCTAAGAATAGCGTTCAGTGAAACATGGTGGTGGGAGTATAATGCTGTGGGGATGTTTGGTACTGGGAATCTCGTCAGGGTTAAAAGATGAAAAAGGAAGACTATACGAAGATTTTGAAAGACAACCTCAGATAGTCTGCAAGAAAACTTGGTTTGGGTCGACATTTTGTTTTCCAGCATGATAACGACCCAAAGCATACCTCACTTCTGGTGAAGAAATACCTCCAAATGAGCAAAATGAGTGTACTTGACTGGCCTGCACAAAGCCCATACTTGAATCCAATACAAAATCTGTGGGGCACACTTTTTTTAAATTCTTGGTTATACATTTATTTCTATTTTTATTACAAACACTAAAATCTTCCTGAATAAACTATTATGTTTAAAAATGCTGTCTTTATAAAATAATCTTTCTGTTAAACATCACTTGGGAAATATTAATTTTTTTTTTTTACATTTCAAAGGGGGGCTAATAATTTTGTCTTCAACTGTGTGTGTGTGTATAAATATATATATATATATATATATATATATATATATTTTTTAATTTTCTTTCACACTTACTTGTAATTAATCATGAATAAATTAAGCATGTTTGGCGTGCTGTCCAGGTAGAGGGTGCACTCCCAAGCCCTAGGGTTTTAACCCTTCCTATCTGCGAGGAGTGGACAGAGCTTGTCGTCCGGCCCGATCCCCAAAGCCCCCTGGAGGGAAGATAGAACATAGGGTGGCGTCAGGGGTGGTGGAAGGATGCTACGAACGAGATAACGAGGTAAGGGGCTTGTACGATTTATATGAGGTTTCTATCGCCCTGATAGGATAACGATATGATTGGGAAATGAGGAGCCAGCCATGTTAATTACATGTGTGTGCTTCTCCCGAAATTTGTTTGTAAACATAATTTCACGAGTTATAATTAATCATGGATAAATTACCCTTGTAAGGTTTTCAGGGTCTTTTTGACCCGCAAATGATGTTCTCCATTTTTTTTAAATAGTTATCTTCATCCAAATGGTTTGAGACTTTCTACAGCGGTAAACAATTGCTAGATCTACAAAAGAAAAAAAAATGGAATGATATCTTGATTTTATATTAATGTAAAAAAATAAATAAATAAATCACACTCAGGGTCTTAAACTAAATGTAATTTTGTAACAAAATAATGTTTTTTTTGTAAAAAAAATGTAAATTGGTCTTTGTATTAATGTTTTTAATTCATATTTCTGTAGTGTTTGGAGAACTTTTTATATTTTTACAATTTATATAAAAAAAATTATTATATTTTTTCCCATAGGTTTGTATACAAAACGAAGAAGAAGGGAACGGAGACGTCACGTTGGATATGACATACGAAATTGGGATCTTGTTTCGAGAGACCAATCCACTTCGAGTGTATTAAAACAAGCCAATGGCATGCACTGATTGCATCCAGCTGCAGCTGATCACAGTGTAAGTATAAATGAGCAGCTGGTGCAGAGCATATTCAGGTTTTCACTGAGGAGCCGAGCCGGTGACCCAGCCAGCTACTGTTATCAAAGCACTACCCATTCAGTAAGACTGGAGCACTGGGAACGTCCCCATTCTATTGTACACAGATGTACAGAAGTTGTACTGATTGAACCCTCTTAAGGTAGCAGAAGGTCTGCCGGGGGAAACATGGGCTCTAAGTCTTAACCGTGGAATACACATATGGAGTCATTTCAGGTACTCCACATGGACCTCAGCTCTCTACCGGTTCTCAAGGATTCATCAAGTGAGGGCCTGGCGCCAGTTGCTCAGTCACATCTGGCTGCCGAGGGGACAGAGGAACTCAACAGGGTGTACTGTATGGATGCTCTCAGGGCCTCTACCCGTTTGAGGTGAAAACACAGGAGGATACCAGTTCCACACGAAGGCTATAGAATCTAGCAAACATGTTAGGGGTCACCCAGCCTGCAGCTCTAGAAATATCTGCCAGAAGAGCGCCACGTGCCAGCACCCAGGACGATGCCACACTCCTTGTTGAGTGGGCCCGTAAGCTGAGGGGGCAGGACACACCCTGTGCTTGGTAGACCAGGGTGATGGCGTCCACTATCCAGTGGATCCTCTGCTTGGAGACGGCATTCCCCTTCTGCCGGCCTCCGTGACAGACAAAGAGCTGGTCTGAGGTCCTGAAGCTTTGTGTCCGGTCAATGTAGCATCTTAGTGCTCAGATGGGACAGAGCAAAGCTAGGGCTGGGTCTGCCTCCTCCGAGGGCAGCACTTAGAGGTTCACCACCTGGTCTCTAAACGGAGTAGTGGGAACCTTGGGGAAATAGCCGGGCTGCGGCCTCAGTGTTACCTGGGAATCTGCCGGCCCAAACTGAAGGCACTATTCGTCGACCGAAAATGCGTGCAGGTCCCTTACACTCTTGATGGAGGCAAGTGCGAGCAGAAGCAAAGTCTTCAAGGATAAGAACTTCAGCTCAACTGCTGGCAAAGGCTCAAATAGGGCCTGCTGTAGTGCTCTCAGCACTTGAGACAGGTCCCAAGAGGGTACAGTGGGGGGCCGTGGAGGATTTAACCTTCTGGGCCCCCTGAGGAACCTGATGACCAGGTCATCTATGGGGTCATGGTTTGCAGCGATAGCAGCCACATAGACTTTAAGGGTGGAGAGAGACAGCCTTCAGGAATCAGGTCCGGGTGGGCCAATAGGGCGCCACTAACAGGACTTGCTTCTCGTCCTCACTGACCTTGCACAGTAACGGTGCTAGGAGGCTCACTGGGGGGAACACATACTTGTGCAGGACCCGCAGCCAGCTGTGTGCCAGGGGATGGAGACTCCATTCTCCAGGAAGTGCAGCTTGTGACAGCTCATCGGCTACCTGGTTGCACAAGCCTGGAATGTGAATGGCCCGAAACGACCTCAGATGCTTCCGACTCCAGAGGAGGAGGTGACGGGCGAGTTGCAACATGCGACAGAAGTGCAGACCACCTTGTCGGTCGCCGTGTTGTCTGTACGGACCAGCATGTGCTTTCCCCGAAGATGCCCCTTGAGACGGCCAAGGGCAAGCTGTACCACCAGTAACTCTAGGCAGTTGATGTGCCACTGCAGATGAGGTCCCGTCCAAAGCCCTGAAATTGAATGCTTGAACTGCCCACCACTGGCTAGGGGGCCAGGTACAACTCTGACTGAGCACGTTCCTGCGTGAGGCATGCTGTTTGTTCGACCGAATCCAACTCCATACCGAGAAAAGAGATTGTCTGTGTTGGACAGAGTTTGCTCTTCTCCCAGTTGACCCAAAGAATGAGCTAGTCGTCTAGGTAGTTGAGAATGCGAATACCCTGTTCTCTCAGTGGAGCTACGGCAGCCTCCGCTATCTTCGTAAACACGCGGGGCAACAGGGAAAGCCCAAAGGGTGGGACTTTGTACTGATATGCTCGACCTTCGAACGCGAAACTCAGGAATGGGCTGTTGCACGGAAGAATCGAGAATTGAAAGTTTGGTCCTTCAGGTCGATTGCTGCAAACCAATCCTGCTGACGGATGCACTAAAAAAGTGCTCGGTTCAAAACTCGCAGATCCAGGATCGGCCGTATCACACCGCCTTTCTTGAGCACTATGAAGTAGGGGCTGTAAAACCCTGGGTTCATATTGGCCGGAGGGACTGGCTCTATCGCGTCCTTTGCTAGAAGGACCGTAATCTCTGCACGCAAGACAGGGTCATCCGCAACGTTCACTGACGTGAAGTGGATTCCATTGAACTTGGGGGACACCGGGCGAACTGCATCGCATAAAGTTGAATGGTCCGGAGAAGCAGACGAAGAAGGACTGGGAGGCTTCATCCAAGCTTCCAGAGACCAAACTAGTGGCATCAACGGGACCACTGACGTGCTTGCGGCGGGGCAGCGAGGGGGAACGCAGGGACCCGGCTCGGGCGTCTCGTAGCGTGGTCTGAGTGTGTGAAGGAGTGGTGTGATCACCATTTCCCGAAGCGCAGCTCCCTGCATCCCAGAGTCGCCCGTCTCAGGGCAGCTAGCATCTGTGCTTGCCACCAGATTTTGCCCCCTAGCTGCACCGCCGTCAAGGGTGGTGAAGGAGAAAGAGCCACCCGAATGGTTTCTAGCAGTGAAAGGTGCCGTCCATGTCCCGGTGAGCTCTTCATGCACTGCCGGGAAGAAAGGTACTGGGGTGGGGCCCAGACTGTCCAAATGGCCAATTCCTCACTGTCACAGTAAGACCAGTCCGACCCCTGCCAGAAGTAGCACTTGCTCGGTTGCTCTCACCAGGGGGAGCCCTAGATCTGGCCAGAGGAACGGGTACCCCTGACCTTTGCAGGTAGTGAAGTCTGGTCCCACAATGAGAACATGACTCATCCACGAAGGCCACCTCAGTGTGCTTCAAGCCCAGCCACAAGAGGCAGCAATTGTGACCATCACCCGGTGCCAGATAACGACCGCATCCAGAAACGCACGAGTGGAAGGACGTCTTTAAAAGGCGCGTCTTTAAAAATACATTTAAGAGCTACTCTTTTAGAAAGCTCTTTAGTGTGCTGAGGCACCCAGGGGAGATGGCCGCTTGCACCCAACTGGGGGGTAGTGCAACCTGATGTGGCAATCCACTCGACACAGGAAACCAGCACCGCTGATGACACCGTACACCAGCCACTTGTTTCCTCAAAGTAGGAAAGGGAGCAGAACATCTGAACACTCAGCTCCGAAGCAAAAAAAGATGATAATACGCTGCACAAGCTGCTCATTTATACTCAGGCTGTCATCAGCTGCATCTGTATGCAATCAGCGCATGGCAATGTTTATTGGATTGTTTTAATACACTCGAAGTGGATTGGTCTCTCGAAGTGAGATCCCAATTTCGTCTCCCATTTCTGACGTGACTCAGAGTGACCGACTGAAAGGGAAACAGCTTTTCATGCAAAAAGACCCACATTTCTCATTTTTATTCATGGGGATAACATGGACCATTTGACATGGTTTGGTGGAAGATTTTTGCCTATCTTTTGGAAAATGCAGTTTTGAAATGAAAAACAAATTCTCATTTTTACCAGTAGATGGCTGCAGAGCTCCACTATTTGCTATTTACTATTTGACCAGCTGAAAGATATCTTTTCATAAGTTTTTTTTCTATTTGACTTATATCTACATATTATGAAATCACAATTATAACCATAAAATATTTTTATGTCAAAGAGTTTGTATTGAATGTAGCCAAGTGGAGAAAATGAACAAAACTTAATGTTGAACATAAATTGGTTGTGGCTCCTTTAAGAAACCGGGTTTTCAGCACTTGCTTTGCGGCACATCAGCATGCAGCACATGTATGCAGATTTAAGTTGGAGCAGAGCAACGAATGCAAATGAGAACTCAGAGTATGTTGCTTGTATTCTGAATTTGTGAAGGTAAATGTACATTCTTACCGAAGTTGTGAATGTATTGCATAATAAGTGCATGTTTATAACGAGTGTTTAATTGATCGTCTTTTAAGGACATTTATGGGTTGCATGTGTGAGGTGAACCGTGTGTGATCACGTCTCGGACACGTGGTAATGAAGCCCCCTAAAAAGGCAAGAGTAGGAGGGGTGCTGGACGATTGGAAGTGAAGAACGAGGAGGTGTTGGATGGAGGTGGGTTATGTTTTATGTATAATATGGTATGTGCAATGTGGAATGAGGGTGATCGTGCGTGACACTAGCAGGAGCGCCCCACGCTGGTGGGTGCTATGCTCCTGCTTAGTGATCCACTGATATGGAAGCATACATGATCGATCATCTCTGGTGGAAGCCTTCCACGTATGCGGGTGCAAGAGCTTTGACTTTTGTGGTCTGCTGCCGTGCATGTGGAAGTGAGTGAGCGTGTCTTACTGGAGCGGTTCACGCTGGCTCGAGCCGTCCACGCATGCAGGTGCAAGGGCTCCGGCTTTTGCAATGCTGCTGAGGCAGTGGGTGCAAATTGTGTGAGCGTCTCTTACTGGAGTGGTCCACACTAGCGGGTGCAATACCCCTGCTTGAGATGGTCCACTGAGCGACGGTGAGTGCATTAGAAAATAGCATACTTAGCTGCCCGTGGGAGAGAGCGATAACTGGTTGGGGTAGGCCACAGGGTTTTTTTTTCTCTTTCTCTCTCTCTCTCTCTCTCTTTCATTTAGGGGTACTTGGTTTCGGCTGGTGCGGTTCACGCATGCGAGTGCAATGCTCCAGCTCGAGTGAGGCATTGAGGGGGAAAAGTATGAGAGAGAGAAGTTTCGGCGGGAGCAGTCCACGCATGCAGGTGCAATGCTCTGGCTTGGGAGGGCCATTGTGGAAATGAGTGAGTGGTGCTGGCTCCTGAATGAGCGGTCCGTGCATGTTGGTGCCAAAATTAGGCTTGAGCGGGCCTGTGAGGTTCCAGTAGATTAATGAATATACCATCGGAGGGAGATGGCCATGATTGGGGGTATTGGGCCCTTGGTTGGGCAGGCCTATGCAGAGGCGCTGGAGCTGAAATTAGGATGTTAGTACAAACAGTGGAAGGCTGGGTTATTGTTTGGTTTGGCCAGTGCGGTGGCTGACTGGGATTGGCAGTGGGGATCTGTGGTAGAAGGACTGGGGGTCTGGTTTGTCCTTCTTTCTCTTTCATTTAAGGGTACTTGGTTTCGGCTGGAGCGGTCCACGCATGCGGGTGCAATGCTCCGGTCACTGAGGTGGAAATAGATGTGTAAGGCTGGCTTCAGCGGGAACAGTCCACTGTAGTGACAGTGGGTGTGAGGGGGCGTCTCCAGCCCCGGGGGCTTTGCAGTTTGATGAGGCCACCACTGCTGTAGCAGGATTATGGAGCTGCACCACTAGCGGAGACAGCGTCACACTAACATGTGCTAGGGGAGCTGAAAACCACTGAAAAGAAAACGGGGTTAGTGGTTCTAGCAGAAAAGTTTTGGGATACCTGTCTGTAGGTTATGTCTGCTGCACCATTATTTTGATTTCACAAGTGACAACGGTTACCAGTTCTTTGCTTTCTGTCCGTGTTCTTTGGATATGTCCACCTGGAAAATGGTGCATCAGAAGTTTTGAAGAATGTAATTTAAAATGCATAGTTTCTACACGATAAATGTGATAATCGAGCAAAACAGATGCAGCTCTATTCTGGAAAGTGGGGTGAGAAGCAAAAGCTTATTTGCATTAGCTTCCACTCAAACTGCATTTCAAATTAATATAATAAAATGATCTGTCAGGTATTTTGGGCTGAAATTTCATGAACGTATTCTGGGGATGCCAGAGACTTATGACATTTTGTATAAAAAAGGAGCATAATATGTCTCCTTTAAAACCGCTAGCTAGCCAAGGAGTACATTGGCTGGTACTGTTCATCATATACCACTATTATCTTTTAAATTATAATAAATAAAATAAAACAAAATGGTACAGACAAAGTGCAGCACATGCGAAGTATGCCATAGCTGTGGTAACTTGAAAGAATAAGGTGGCAAAGTTATCGCTTCCTTATTTAAAGCTTTTTTGTTGTTGTTGTTGTTGTTGTTGTTGTTGTTGTTTTTTTTCTGAACATATATGACTGACCTGAAGGGTAGCATGCTCATAGACACTAGGTGTGTGAAAGTACATTTAGCCCACGGGATGGGCTAAAGTACAGATACTTGGTTCACTGGAACAAGACAGCATTTTAATACTATTTTTAAGAAATTTAATGACAAACATTTTAGTTGCAAAAAACAAAACAATGCAGTTGTATTTTTTTAATCTATAGCCATAACTAATTATTATCTGGGTAATCAAGTAATACCAATTATTTTGACGATTGAGTAAATTTTTATTTATTTATTTTATTTTAAATTTAAAAAACTGTGTGGAAAACAGGCTTCATATAGACTACATTTCAATATATTAAACTAACGATGAGATGATATTAATTAAAAAATGGTTTAAATAGTTCAAATAAAATGTAAACAATCAAGAAATCACACGATTTTACTGAACAACACTTAAAATAGACATAATATTGATATAACCTACTTACATCATGAATTATAACAAATACCTGCAGAGGGCACCAAAGGCTGGGTGACGTTTTATTTCACTGCATGATTCAACAATTTTTAAGTCCATGTGCTTTTAATATTTGTCCACGTGCAAACTCAGAGCGAGAGTTCTTTTATTTTGAAATGTACGCAAATCGCACAAAGAAATATGTTGATGCATTCTTCCGTGTTGGATGACTTTTAAATTATTTACGTGATGAATCTAGTCAAATAACGCACACTGATAAATGTTTCCCAGATAAATGTTAATCAATCCGAATGGCATATGTAGAGGAAGAGTTTGTGGATCGAGCTGCTGAGAGAGAGAGACATGCTTCACTCTTGTAAATGATAACAGTGCAACAAGAAACTGCACCAGACAATAACTGTTCAATAATCAATTTGTTTAAGAAAAGGAAAGGATGTGACGTGGCAAGGTATGGTTTCCCATACTAAGAATTTGTGCTCTGCATTTAACCCATCCAAGTGCACACACACAGCAGTGAGAAGTGAACAACCACACACACACCATGAACACACACCCGGAGCAGTGGGCAGCCATTGCTGTGGCGCCCGGGGAACGGTGCCTTGCTCAAGGGTCTCACCTCAGTTGTGGCATTGAAGGTAGAGAGAGTGCTGGCAATTCACTCCCCCCACCCACAATCCCTGCGGGACCTGGGACTCAAACCCGCAACCTTAGGGTTACAAGTCCAACTCCCTATCCATTAGGCCACGACTATAACCGCAAAATCAACTTTCTGATATCGCGAGACCGCTTTTCACCTCAAGAAGTAATATCGCAAGGTCTCATGCTCTCCCAAAGCTGGAAGAAACGGCTCTGCATTTATATCAGACGCGCTGCATAGTTAATTTTGAAATGCAAAATGTCCCTAAACTTAAAAAAAAAAGTCTCAAAAGGGACAGGGAAATCACTAATCTAGCTACAAAATAGCTAAATTAGCAACACTGCTACTGAGTACAGTAGGAGACTTACTGAGATGCAAGAGCATGCACAAAGAACAGTCTTTATTAATCCAAACAAAAAGTAGCATAGGGCAAACAAGATGCACACATAGTGTTACGCCCATGCCTGGCTCCACCGTCTCACTCTGTCACCTACACTCACACGGATTACGAGCACCTGTCACAGCCACCTGATCTTAATCAAGTCACTCATCAACCACCACATAAAAGCACACTCACCAGTTCACTCACCGTCCGATCTCGTCTATTCATAAGTGGACTCTCTCCTTGTGATAATACTTACCTTGTGCTTACCTGTGATTCTCCAGAGTTCTCCGTCGTCATCTGTATGATTCTCCAATCCTCCGTGACCCCACTCCTTCCATCCTCCTGGTTCGTCTATGTGGTGTGTGTGTCTACATCGGTGTTGTGTGCTCCAGCGAATCCTCCTAAGGATCAAAAAAGACTTTCAGTTTGTTTGCCATATCTGTTGAATTAGATCATATTACTTTTGAGTTACCTTTTTGCCGCATCCTGCGAAGAACCTTTGTTTAATAAATATTTATTGTTCACTTTTACGACGTTGTCTGTCCGCTTCCCTGACACATAGCACCAATGGACATATAACATCAGACAAGGGACAATAGAACAGAACACTCTTAAATATACAACTAAACGAGGAGAATATTAGACACACCTGAAAACAATGAAACAATCAGAACAAGAACAGGAAGATAACCATACGGGCATGTAAGTCAATGGAAGCACTTGGGGAGCAAAACACAGACAGTCCATAACCCTGACACTAGAAAATGTAAAATGAAGTTATATAATTAATTAATTAATACGTTTTGAATGTAAATAATCTTGAATGAATGTTGAGCCTTGAGCCTTCCTACCATTTCAACAGTACATTTGAAAAAAAAAAAAATACACACATATACACACACACACACTGTCACAGCCAACTGATCCCAGCTCAGCCGTCTACTCACACTCACAGCCACCAGAGCCTAACGAGCACCACCTGAAGT
>JAUCMR010000141.1:3637526-3648584 GCA_032357425.1 Enteromius argenteus | reverse complement strand
CTCTTCTGCTCTCTGTCCCTGCTGAGAAACGCGGCTGCACTTCACCAACGGGCATTTCACATGACAGATCGTGACAGAAGACCACATCATAAAAAAGGATGGCGTTCGAATGCGCGAACGCACACATCTTTGCGGATTGGGGTCCGCGATCTCACGGTCCCGTGCTCCACCGCCGACCGTGACAGCAGGGATGATTAGTCCTGAGGAGATCCTCCATCGCCTCCTCAATGGGCTCACTCCTCTTCCCTTACCCCACGAGCAATGGTCGGGAAACCATCCTCCATTGTCCGGCTCGCGGCGAGCCCGCCGGCGGAAACCGGCACAGTATGGAGGGCGAGAAGTGCCGATCCCGACTCCAGTTTCAGAGTTCCGGCCGGTCCGGCCATCCCCATTTCCTGTTTCCCGGCCAGGAAGCCGCCCTTCACTGCCCGGCTCACGCCTTGCCATTAGGCAGAGTCCGCTCCCTAAAGAGGCACAGTATGGGGAGCAATCGATGCCAGAATCAAGAAAGAGGCTCCAGATTCCCGTGGATTCCAGCCAGCCTTGTCATGGTCCAGTTTTAGATTGGTGGGCAGATATGCCAGAGCTGATCCCTGTGGGTCCTGTTCAGCCAATCTCGATTCCAGCCCCTAGATTACGGCTAGAAGAGCCAATCCCGATTCCAGTTCCTGAGTTACAGCCAGAGCAGCTGATCCCAATTCCTGCCCCTAGATTACTGCTAGGAAAGCCGATCCCGATTCCTGTTCCTGAGTTCACGATGCCAGTGCCTGTGCCAAGATCCAGAAAACATATGCCAGCTCAAAAGCTCCCCGGGCCAGTGCCACTGTAGTTACCGCTGCCAGAGCCGGCCCGGTTACCGCTGCCACTGCCAGTGCCTGCCACGCTGCCTCAGCCCGAGCCGGAGCCTGCCACGCTGCCACAGCCCGAGTCAGAGCCTGCCACGCTGCCACAGCCCGAGTCAGAGCCTGCCACGCTGCCACAGCCCGAGTCAGAGCCTGCCACACTGCCACAGCCCGAGTCAGAGTTGCCACAGCTTGAGCCCGAGCCTGCAACGCTGCCACAGCCCGAATCAGAGCCTGCCACGTTGTCGTGGCCCGACCCATCAGAGATCTTGGAGGAGGAGGACTTGCCACCTTGGCCTGAGTGTTAAGAACCTGTGGTAGAGGAGGAATTACCTCTGTGGCCTGATCCACCGGCATCATTCGGTCCAGTCACGCTGCCGCTGCCCCAGCCAGAGCTTGTCACGTTGCACGAACCACAGCCAGACCCAGTCATGCTGCATGAGCCGCAGCTAGAGCCAGTCACGCTGCACAAGCCGCAGCTAGAGCCAGTCACGTTGCCGTTGTCCCAGCCAGACCCAGTCATGCTGCATGAGCCGCAGCTAGAGCCAGTCACGCTGCACGAGCCGCAGCTAGAGCCAGTCACGCTGCACGAGCCGCAGCTAGAGCCAGTCACGTTGCCGTTGTCCCAGCCAGACCCAGTCACGCTGCATGAGCCGCAGCTAGAGCCAGTCACGCTGCACGAGCCGCAGCTAGAGCCAGTCACGTTGCCGTCGTCCCAGCCAGACCCAGTCATGCTGCATGAGCCGCAGCTACCGCTGCTTAAACCTGCCGCCCATCCAGTGCGCCCTCCAGAGTCTGCCGCCCATCCAGTGCGCCCTCCAGAGTCGGCCGCCCATCCAGTGCGTCCTCCTGAGTCGGCCGCCCATCCAGTGCGCCCTCCTGAGTCGGCCGCCCATCCAGTGCGCCCTCCTGAGTCGGCCGCCCATCTAGTGCGCCCTCCTGAGTACCCTCTGAGGAGCCTCCCCAAGAAAATTTTTTGGGGGGGCAGTAGGGCAGTCCTTGGAAGGGGTGGGCGGGACAGGGGATTAGAGTTGACTATTCCACCACGTCCTCAGCCGGCTCCTGATCCGCCTCTCAAGGCATCTGATCCGCCACGGCCTCCCAAGGCTCCTGATCCGCCCTGGAGGCAGCCTAGAACTGTGCTCCCTTGCCCTGCCTCCAGAGCGCCCAGCCCTCCCTCCCCAATGATGTTGCCTACGGCACAGGTGCGCCTTTTCGGGAGGGGGGTGTAATGTTATGTTTCGTGTCTGTCTAGTCTTGTCTTTCCCCCGTCCTGTGTGATTTTGGTTCAGTCCTGTTCATTTGGTTTTTCCCTGTTGTTCAGTTTCATTAGTTGATTTTGTACACCTGTCGTTTCTCCAGCTGTCCTCACTTTGCTCATTAGTTTTCTCTGTATTTAAAGCCCTCTGTTTCTTAGTTCTAGTTATGTGGTCTTAATGTCATAACGTCTCGTGAGTGCTCTGGGTTTTGTTTAGTTGTTGTCGCTGCCTCGTCAGCATTTTGTTATTTTGTGTTGTTATTTAAAATAAACATTGCATACCGAAGCTCCTGCTCTTCTGCTCTCTGTCCCTGCTGAGAAACGCGGCTGCACTTCACCAACGGGCATTTCACATGACAGATCGTGACAGGATCAACCTTTGATTTGGACACTGTAAAGAATTAAGAAAAGTTAGAGGATTGTGATCAGTATAAATCACAATTGGGGCGCTAGAATTAAGATAAACAGCATAATATTGCAATGCCCAAATGAGAGCCAAGGCCTCCTTCTCAACAACAGAGTAGTGACACTGGTATGAATTAAATTTCCTCGAAAAAAAGCTAACGGGGTGATCAACGCCGTCCTCATCTGCCTGCTGAAGAACAGCTCCAGCACCCACATTACTGGCATCAACATGCAACGTAAAAGGTTTATCAAAACACGGAGCCAGGAGCACAGGGGCAGAACGCAGCAGGATCTTAACATTTTCGAAAGCCGATTGGCAACTAGATGACCAAACGAATTTTGCTTTATCCTTCAACAAATCTGTAAGAGATGCCATGACGGTGGAAAAATTACAACAAAAAGATCAATAGTAACCTACTAGGCCTAAGAGCCGCATGAGCTCTTTTTTAGTCGTTGGAGGGGGAAAATCCTGAATGGCTTGAACCTTAGCCTGCACTGGACACACTTTTCCATTCCCCACCACCTTACCGAGATACGTCACTGTCGCTTTAGCGAACTCACATTTTTCCAGATTGACTGTAAGCCGGGCTTCAGATAAACGCTGCAACACTGCGTGAAGACGTTTTAGATGAGATTCCCAACTGTCGCTAAAGACAACCAAATCATCCAAATAAACAGCACAACCCTCAAGTCCCAAAATAACTCGGTTCATGAGGCGTTGAAAAGTAGCTAGCGCGTTTCAAAGACCGAAACTCGTAACTTGATAAGAATAGAGGCCGGACGGTGTAACAAAGGAAGAGATTTATTGTGCTCTTTTTGTTATTGGCACCTGCCAGTATCCCTTCAACAAGTCCAACTTGCTGACGAACTTAGCAGACCCAACCTGATCGACACAATCTTCGATGCGGGGCAGAGGGAAACAATCTAGTCTAGTTAAATTATTAACTTTGCGAAAATCTGTACAAAATCTAACCGTACCATCCGACTTTCCCACTAATAAATATGGGGAAGCCCACTTAGAAGATGAAGGCAAGGCAATATCATGATCTAACATATACTGAATCTCCCTCTCCATTATTTCCCGTTTTTCAGGTGCAACACGATAAAAACGTTGTTTAATAGGCTTTGCGTCCCTCACATCAATATCATGCTGCACCCAGTCAGTACGCGAAGGCGCATCGCAAAACAGTTCAGGAAAGCTACGCAACAGCCAGCACAACTCCTGACATTTTTCATGAGACAAATAATCAAGAAGAGATTCCAAGTTCCGCAAAGATTCAGAATTTCTAAAACGACCACGAAACACACCATCATCAGGTGAAATGGTCTCCTCTTCCTCCCCCACTAAACTCACCTTCCCCTCACCCACAGATGCAGATGACAACACAGAATTGGCAATTATCTGATTTGACACGGACTTTCTTTCGTTTTCATAATAAGGTTTTAATAAATTTACATGAGAAGAATAAATTTATTATGAGAAGAAGTTATAACTTCATAATTCTCGTCACTTAATTTACGTTTCACAACAAACGGACCCTCAAATTTGGCCTCAAAAGGAGAAGATACAGTACCATAACTTGACTCTATGTTCGATCATATAATCGCTTCATGTTTTGTTGACATTTCTGAAGATTTGCTTTGGCAAGTTCTCTTGCCTGAATCAGTCGGTTCTTAAACCCCAAAACGTAATCGTGACTTTGTTTCTCACAATATATACAGTATGGCTTTCAGTAACAATTATTCTTTTTTATTATTATTATAGTAAATATAATAGGGAAGGGGTTAAGGGATGTATGTATAACTTTAAAATGTGAAAATGTAACTTCTAAATAAATGTGTGATGCATAAAGTGTTTTATGCTGCCAATATATGCATATTGTTTCAGCCTATACCAAAACCTTTAAAACATATATATATATAATGAAATACATATGAAGTGCTAGTATTGTGCCTCAAATATAACAATATGCCTCAAATTAAAGGCACAAATTAAAGCAGGTAAAACCATAAAACTATATTTTGTAACTGAAGAGAATAGAGAGAAAGAAAAAAAGTGCAAGAGTGTTTTTTAAACCTTCTTTAACTAGCATAAAGGAGCAACCTCTTCAAAAAATAAAACATGAAAAACCTAGAAAAGAATGTTTTTACTAAAAGACTGAGAATCAGTGAGCCTTGGCTTTCATTTCCAGACTTCTGGAGCTCTAGATTATTTCACACAGCCAGGACTAAACACACACACACACACATACACTCAGAGAGAGAGAGAGAGAGCTACACAAGACAGAGACACTGTGCATCACCAGGGTTAGCAGATCATGAAGCAAAAACATGGTTGCTACAAAACTAAGCACACTTGGTTGTTTCATGTGACTGGCAGGGGTCAGATTTGCACAGTTGAGCAGTAAAACATACTGTTGAGTTTTATTTACCTTGACCTACTTTCCTTTTAAACCCTCAATATTGCTCCATGTTGTTCTCTAATATGGACCTTTTTTACCTTTGTTTCTATTTGAGTGCATTTCATCTATAGAGCAAATCACTTTGGGTTTAAGTGAACACATGTCTTTGTAACGAATTTTCTTTCATTCTCCTATAGGATGTAGCTGTTAATAGGCAATGTGTGAATAGTGTAAGGAAGTGTAGCCCAGGACTGCAGCTCTATTAGCTGCATTAGAGCAAAAGACGGAGGACAGGAGTGGTCGACCACTCCGATGTTGATGTCTGCAAAGACAGGCAGTAATAAGAGATAAAGACCTGGCTATGGATCATAGGATTCACTTGGAAACATGCTAACTTCTGCATTAGCTATAGGTGCCTGTTTAAAATGGACTAATTGTCTGTTCTGTAAATGGCTTCGCCTTCAGTGTTTTAAATAGGCAGTGTCAGTTCACTGAATGGCAAATCTGTCTGCTTTAAGTGGACTAGATTTCTGATATTTATGAGATGTTTTATGGAGTTAGCAGTTTTAAAAGCATTTGTGTAGCAAGGTTTGGTGACTGTTCACATGTTGAGAGAGAGATTGTGACTGACATATTGGTGTACACTATAGTAATTGATGTGGAAGACCAAAATCACACACTCACTCATTCCTGCGCTTTTTCCAAATGTAAAAGAGAGATTAACAGCTATAATGTAAGCATTCAAATGCCAGCTGTTTTTAAATGTTAAAATCTTTTCAAATTTACATTTTTTTTCTCCACCCTAAAAGATTCAGCATGTCTAACTGCATATAATAACATTAAATTTCATAAAAAATCTATTCTCCTATTTGATAATGTTCAGTGCTTTACTACAATCTGTATTGTTAAAAGTGCTACAGTATATTAAATATATCAGTATGAGTACACAGAGAGTGAATGAGAGAAGGGAACAGAAAGACAAACAAAGCTCCATCTCTGACATTAGCTTTGACTTTCAAGCTCTTCTTTTGCATGTCAGCGACTGTGTGAAATTATGATCCACCGCACACTGAAATCCCTCAGCCCTGGTAAACAATTCATATACACCAACCATTCACCAAAAATGCGCCGGGTTTCGATTGCGCTTCGATCTGGACATTTGTGTTAGCCAAAGCAATTACCATGTCAGACTGATATGAACAGAAACAGGCCACTCTAAGATGAGAACACCTTCTGACAGCCCCATTAACGTCATGCTAATGTCACCGCTTTGCTAACCCAATGTATGCATATGACTCAAAAGCTAGCAAATGCTCAAGCCAATCGTAATGGATGCACAGGCTTCCAGATTCTCCTTTTTTGAGAACATTTCTGACTGGAGAGTTCATACTTTTTAGAAAATGACCAGGCCATTAGATGTCATTAGATAGTGAATGTGGTACGTACACATCACCACTAGCTGACAGCCATGACTATGCTCCTATGAACTCACATTCAGCCAATTTACATTGGTTTTCTGTGCCATAAATGTGACGGACTGCATGATATATTATATCTATGTAGAAATCTGCTTTTTGCTCCACACGCAGGAGCTGTAAGATGAACCTTCCCCTGATGCATGTGCGGAGCTGGCGTGAAGGCTGAATATGAGGGAAGCGTACAGAATTTCCCACGAAACGCAGCCACCCATGTCCGCTGCTCTCTAAAAGCTTGACTTCTCTCTCTGCGAAACACCTTGAGTGAAAGACTGTCTGGAGGACAATAAGAAGAGTGAAGGTTTCGGTCTGTGTGATTGGCACGGCCTGACATTACAGAATGAGTCCAGGGGTTTGGAGGGTTGCTGCTCTGTCTGCCACTCATCAATTTGCATCGCTAGCCCACCAGGCCTCAGTACATGCTGGGTAATGAGTGAAAACCAGCTCTGTCGTACCCCCCTCCGCGGGCGATGCATGTTTCTCATGGTGGAAGCCACAAATCGATGTGTATCAAACCATCGAGACGTTTTCTGAAGGCTTCTGCTAAAATGTTGAATGTAAACTGAAGGTGATCAGTGCCGTTACCCTAGCGGGCAGCTCACGATATATAATGCTGTTGCGTTACGGGCAACCCGACTTCAAATCCTGGCTTGAGGAGTTTTCCTGATTCCCCTCCCTCTCTCCCACTTCACTTCCTGTTTCCCCTACACTGTCCTATCGTAATAAAGGCAAAAAAAAGTGTAAAATAATTAAGAAAAAAAGAAAGTATCTGAAAGTGTTTGAGTGGATCATGAAGGTTCCTGTGTCGCTAGAGTTTAATATCATTAAGAAGTTGTTTGACGAATGTCCAGAATCTAGAGCTGAGATTAAATGAATGATTTTTGGGGCTTTGATTATTTCTTTTCTTTGGACTTCATAATAAAAGTAAATATTTAGCTGGTGTCAATGTATTTGATTGGTTTGTTTCCTAGCAAACAGTAAATGGATTTGTACTGTGTTAGCATTCAGATCTTTCAGCTTTGTCAAGTGAAGTCACTGCTGTCTTCTCAGTCCAATGCGAGGTCATGATTTCTTTCTGTTTTACCTTTCTCTGTCAATTAGGATCAGCAGAGGAGAGAGAAAAGTTTGAAGAGACTTCGGAAACACACAGCTCTTTACTCCAGCTCTGCCTCATACTGTGAATTGTCAATACAATTAAAGGGCCGAATGAACCCCAGAAGACGAGCCCCTCCAACAGCCATCAGACCTCGTCCGTGTCCCCACTGAGAGCTGGCCAGAGCCTGGGTTCTCTGGAGGAGAGGGCTGGAGACACCAATCATTCTTTACTACTGTTATAAAATTTTAAAAACTATCTGTTAACTAGAGCCCTGTTCATATGGTATTTTTTTTTCAAAGTGGAGAATAGGCACAGTATAGTTTTCTGTCTCTCAAAATGATGGATGTCATTAAAAAGCATTCTTGCCTTGTATAATTTTAACGTTACCTCAGGTTGTCCCAAAAAATTGTCTCTAACTCTGGGCATTTTCACGTCCTTTGACTACATGATGTCTCAGACTTTGCTGTCATTCCTGTTCCTATCTGGAGTGATGACTGGAGTCGTCCTACATGAGCCTGTCCGACTGCATCCAAGTGTCCTAATGGCTTACTTATGCAGCCGCATGTCCTTCCTGAGTTACGTTTTCAGTTTCCTGCTCTCAGACTGACACTGTCAAATGTGACCCATCTCTGGTTGTGCTGTGTGTGGCTGCTGTCTGATTTTGCTTCATTTTCATGGGCTGATCGAAGTGTGTGGTGTTTGAATATGTGAGAGACGTTGCGCTTGCTGGACATTTCATTTTTATTTAACAAAGTCCCATGGATAAAAAAAGGATTCACATCTTTGTCAGATCTCATTTATTGAATGTGTTTTATGTTCTCCTATTTAGTGAGATGGCCATGGTTAAACAAGATCCATTTCCACTCAATTTTTGTGCAGACATTTCTCAGCTGAGGAACGAGTGCATCTGGCTCTTCGAGGCAAGCGGCTTATTTTCAAATAAACTCCCTGTGAGGGGTTTCAGCATGCATTGAGCTGAAAACAAGGAACTACATCAACTGCCCACAAAAACAATTTTGAGCCATTAACATTTAAACGGCTTCCGCGATTGATTGGCCATTTCCAAATGGTGAATTTAGCACACAAGTGATTCATCTCAGCTGTGCTGTGTGACAGTGTGAGATCAGGCCTGAACATCACCTGCTCCACACACACACACACACACACACAATACAGCCAGCAACTGAATATTATTTAATGCTTTGAGCTGCATGAGTTGGTTTTAATATGTAGTCAACTTGCACAAATGTATGTCATTTGTAATACAGCAGACATATTTAAAGATTCTATTGCTGTAGTAGTTTGGGTAAATAGTCTTTCAGCATAAAAAAAAAAAACAAATAAGGATACCAGTATCTAGTTCATGTTTAATTTTCATAAAGTTTTCAGAAAAAGTTTTGGAGACTTATTGTATGACTTTATGCCATCTTAGTAAATTATTGCTTGTTTTGCAAGCTTGATCTTGTGAGATCTTGTCATACTTAATCTTTTATTGACTGCAGTTTCAGGGTTGTTCTGTGTGCAGTTATTCTTTCTTGTCACATGCACATCTCTAACCCTCTAGAGTCTGGAATGGTGATGTCTTGTTCTCTCTGTCTGTATCTCTCCCGAGGATGGACACAAACGAGGCATTTCCAGGCTCAGTGGTGTGTCAGTGTCCTCTCAAAATGGCTCCATTAGAATCCTGCTCTGAGACAGACATTCCCTCCTTCAGCCCAACAAAGAGACATTTGATTTCCTCCCCCATAAATCCCAGCTATCGATTTCTGCTTTTCATTAGGTGGAAGTGACAATGACGGTTGCAGGTGGACTGGATGTGACTTCATTGTCTCTTTTAAACTGCCACTAAACTGGAGTAGTGAAAGATACAAATTCACATTAAACACAAGACATGTCCAGAGCTCTTAGATACTGTTCATAGTAAATTATTCTTAAATTGCTGAAAACAGCCTGTGATGTCAGAATGATGATGGGAAATATTTCATCTAAATGATGAGTGGGTGTGACTTACATTAATTATACCAGAAGGGGTAAACTATATAGTTTAAAATATATATTGTGTGTGTGAGTACACCCGCCAATAAAAGCTCTTTCTCATTTTGATTTAGCGAAGGTGAGCGACAGAGAGAGAGAGAGAGAGAGAGAGCGAGAGAGATGGAAAGAAAGAACTCTTGAACAGAATCAGAAACTGAAATATAAGGTTTTTCATCTTTGCTTGATGACATTGCTCTCAGCCGTTGAGACACGGTTCGTTCTGTCACAGAAGCTAAAGCCAGACCTGGAAATGATGAGATGCTCGCAGTTTAAAAACACTCGAGTGACATGTACAGCAGTCTTCATACAGACAAACACTCTTTATCAATGTATATGCAGCCTCACAAATGACCTAGAGAAGACCCTCATCTTGCTATCAGAAATAAAAGAGAATAAAAGCAAGTTCATTTGCTTTTCCTGTAGAATTTTTCCACACTCATTCCTCTTTGATTTCATCATCATAGGCTTTTCAAGCAATACATTTAATTTCCAGACTTGAAAGAGAAATGATTTGTGATGTTCACACAGGTGACTGTGTGTATTATAGCATGTTTTAAATGCTTTGCAAACCTTAAAAGATGAACACACCAATGAATAATTAGCTGTTGACAAACCAGGAAAGCTAACGAGGATGCAGATGTCACAAACGGAATGTCTTTTAATAACAGCTATTCAGATTCAGCATAATCAAACGCTGTACAAACAGTATTCACTAACCCTTAGCATGACTTTTAATATCACAAGGCCTGTGTTGCAGAACTGATTAAATACATTTGGCTGTATTCTGGAAGTAAGATGGTGCAGTGTTTCTTCACTCAGAGGGTCTCTCTCTGCTGCAGGAGCTGACAGGTGGCATATCCGGATGAAGGTAAATAGGGGTCCTGAGAGAGGAGAGGTGTGGATGACCCTCCGGCTGCCTGACTGGATTATGCCGCTCTGTAATTCCATTAGGGCAGCGCTACAGTCAACACAGTCGCCTCCTTCAGGGTCCTCATAATCAGAACAGATGGCTTCGTTCTAGGAGGCCCCACACTTTGAGCCCACGCTGTTTGCGATATGAATCTGTCAGAATCATCGCCGTATGACAGTACACGTGGCCAGCAGAGTGTGCCATGGATCTGAAGGGTCGAATTGACGTGTATTAAATACTTAAACTGGCGAGGAAATGTTCAATAAAAACACTCAATAAAGCCACATTTTGTAGCTAAACTAAGCTGCATCAATATATTTAATTAAATGAGAAATGTGGAGTTTATTTACCAAGTGGCTAATTTGTATTTTGTTTCAAAGGGACTTTTATGAGTGGTTCAGGAGCTGAGATTTGTGCTCAGTGGTGATGGTTTGCAGAATCAGCCCGTTTGTCTCCATCACTGCAGCACTTCTCATCCTTTCTGACTCCCATTGGCCACAATATTCAAAGCCCCAATTATGTTATTTAAATATTTTTAGAATTCTTTGATCATTAAAACATTAAAAAGAGAAGCATTTATTTAAAATGGATAATAATGTTCAAAACTACTGTTACAGTAGTTTACTGTTACACTAC
>JAUCMR010000141.1:3603905-3614149 GCA_032357425.1 Enteromius argenteus | reverse complement strand
ATGTTCAGTGCTTTGCTACAATCTGTATTGTTAAAAGCGCTATATAAATAAAAGTTACTTGACTTGACTTGACTTAATTCTCCAGTCTGATACTGTTAAGTGCTTTGACACAATCTGTATTGTTAAAAGCGCTACTTAAATAAAGGTGATTTGACTTGACTCTAGGGCACCTTTAGTGGACAAAACCTGAACTGTGACTTCCATTCTGTCAGCTACTATATAGTATAATAGGAGTAAAAATAAAATAATTCACCTCCTTTCCTCTCACACACACACTTGTGAAATGTCACTCTTGGCCTCCCGATCAGGTGAAAATGAATTAAGAAGAGCAGCTCTCATCTGCTCAGAGACTGATAAGAAGCTGCTAGCGCCTTGTGGCATTTCATCCACACGCACACACTCTCACATACACACAGCTGTGATTTGGCGACCAACGGCGACCAACAACACCCGACTAATATGTCCAACATTAACATGTATCTCATCATACAGCGAATGCTAAAATGGCAAATGAGATGAGAGCATAGGCTACAGCAGCTCAGATAGATGCATTTAAATAGATCTGTCCAGATTTTCCCCCCAGACAAATACTGACAAACTCGGCTAACAAGACAAATGAATGAGGTCAAATATTCAAGAGAATAAGAAAAACAAAAGGAAAGGCAGAATATGGCCTGACTCATGGTTGAGTCACCCGATGCAAAGGGTCAGAACAGCCGCCCAAAGCCCAGAGAAGTGACCTGGAAATATGCTAGCCAATGAAACACAACTGAACTGAAGTTCAGGAAGCACAAATCCTGATTAAAGACACACATTTAATATTCTAATGATGTGTCCTGTATTGTTCTAGTCTGACTTCCAGTAAAGGAAAAATCCAGCATCATGAGAAGACTTTCCTCCAATCACAAGATCATCATGCTTGTGAATCAAAGAGCAAACATAGACCATGTGAGATATGAGTAATGTAAAATAAATGAATATAATAGAAGAGAAATAACTATGTGCAAAAAAGGATAATCGGTTGAAAATCAGATAATGCAAAAATAATATACTATAAATAAAGTTATATAATTTAAACGAAGCTGTAGGAGAAGCAGCTAAAATGGAATATGTATATATATATATATATATATATTTATATACATATATATGCATATTTTTTGGATCTGGATCATGGCTGATATGTAGACTTATAGTTTCCTGTTTGTTTATTTGCTGTTTGGGCCCTTCATTTCCGTTATACTTGCAGCTGTATCGTATTTATGTATTTGCTTTTACCATATTTTCTTGGCATTTATGGATTCTAAGTAATACCTGTAATACGGTCAGCACCATTTGTGCCACTTAAGAAATAAGGTTAGGTCGATGTGACTGATTGAATTAGATTATTTTACAGTGTGATTTCACTGCTTCAAGTACTCATGCATCAGACCCAAATTTAATGCAAACCAGAATACAGATGTGAGTGTGTGTTTCTTAAAGACCACAATGACATGGGTGCATGGGTTCTGTTCACACTAAATCTTTCACTTTTAGCCGTTGTACTTTAGGTCCATGAGGTCTGAATGCTAACGAAGCTTTCAACAGCTGCTCTCTTGATGTCAGAGAAGCAGCTTTAATGGCTGGAACAAAAACACAGAGGTCCAGAATTGAATCAGGTGCTCTCTTGCTTAGACAACTCGTTGTAGACTAGTGGACATCACAGCGGTCACCAGCTCGGGGAATAGAGGTATTGATCGCACGGATGCTACAAATACCTGTCAAGGAGAAACAACAAATGGCACAACATCCCAAGCCCTCCTGTGCTCAGAACAGAAGCTGAAACACAGATCCGCCTTACATTAAACAAACATCTCTCATCTCATCTGCAGAACAGTAGTGTTCTGCTCTGAGCTTGATCCCATGTTCTCTGATTAGAGCGTGGCTGAGAGTGGCATCCTCATGGCCGGACATCAGCATCTGCTCATGTGCTCTGGAAAGTGCATACAGCCCCACAGAAGCCATCCCCAGTTACTGCACATCTCATTAGCATAAAGACACCTGTCAGCGTCATGAGCTCTCAGGGGCCCGTGAGCTCCAGCTTTAGGACTTCAGGACTTACAGTCAGCAGCTGTGCAACAGATGGCAGGTAAAACCCGCTCATGTCTCTGCGGTAACAGGACGCCAATCTGCATGACTGTCATCAAGTCAGTTTTATTTGTGTAGGCATCGCAGGGTGTTTTAGCCTAGACCAGAATATATCTCTCTCTCTCAACTCACATTAGCTGTGTGATTTCAGTCTATCCTGAATGCTGTTGGCCAGTAAACAGGAGCGCCATTACATTGAACCATTTGATTTCAACACACAATTCGTCATTTTAAAGTCCCATTGGAGGTCAGACATGCCAAATATTTAACTAAATTAAGTTATTGAAACTTAAAACAGTGAATTTAGAAACAAAAATAAACATCCCTTCTCATTTTGAAAGACGGTTTGTGTTTATATCATAAGAAAACATCCTATATGTGTATTTGAGACAGCAGAAGATCAGATGCTACTTTTGGAATAATATAAATATGAACGCTCATGACACATGTCAATATCAATATAGAAAAAGAGCAAAAATATATATTTTTCTGTCTTTCCCATTCAGGCTGCCACTGCAATTGTGGTGTCAGGCCTCAGAGAGGCAGTTCCATTTCAAAGAAGAATGAATAGACAATAACAACAAAGGTACTGGGTTTCTGTTGATATGTAGAAACATTATAAAAGTAATTATTTACACACAAAATGACTTTTACTTTTATTAATTTAACAGACTCTTTCATCCAAAGTGACTTAAAAATGAGGAACATCACCATGCCCATTTTAAAGTATAAGCTTGATTAGTTCACACAAAATGCAGAGAAGAGAACAAGAATAAGTTATAAGCAAAAAGGAATTATGGTTTGTCATAGTTGTGCAAGGATGAAGCACAGAGAGAGTCGTCGTTGTAGTGAAACATCTTTTAATCGTAGTGAAGCAACACGAGGGAGCAAAAACACACACTAGAATAGACAATGACGGACGCTAACTAACGGACAGAAGGCAACTTATAAAGGACAGACAATCACAGATAATTAACGAAACACACCTGACACGAATCACTGATTAACTGAAAACTAGGTCACAGAGAAGAAAACAAAGAGCACATGGGGAATGACAGCAAACATCGTACATATAACAGTTCGCCCCCTCTTGACCAAGGCGCAAACTTGCACCGTGAGTAACAACAGCGGAGGGAGGGCGGGGGCTCTGGCGGAGGGCATGGAGTGAAGGGGTGTGACCAAAAACAAAAAACAAAAGAGAGTTCAAATGTCCAGGGTGGAGTGGATAGTGGAAGTAGCCAGGGAGGAGTCCTGAAAAGGAGGCAGAGGGTGAAGTAAAGACCAGTGATGAAGCAGACCCAGGGCGGAGTGGAAGGAGGGAGGAGCCATGGAGGAGGAAGGGGTGATGACTCCAGGGGGCCGACCGACGGAGATGCCGCTGATGGAGAAGGAGCCCAAGATGGAGTCGCACGGACAGAGAACCTATGTGACACCGCTGATCCGGAGGGCTGATGGAACGCCGCAGGCTCCGGCGACCGAGGCAGAGGCTGGGACCTGGAGGAGCGCTGTGGAGCCAGGGCGACTGAGGACATAGGAGGAGCCGGAGGGAAGGAGGAGCCTGACGGAGATGGCAGGACGGCAGGACGAGGCGCAGCCGGAGGAGTGGAGTCCCGAGGCGGAGGATGGTCGACGACTGACCAAGGCGGAGCCGGAGAGACGAGGGAGCCCGGTGGAGCTGGTGGGACGACAGGCAATGGCGAGGCTGAGGGAGTTGGGAGACCAGGCGGGACATCAAGGTGGGAGGATCGAGGTGGAGTCTGATGTTCGACGGCTGGAGGTGGAGTCAAAGGATCCTCGCGACCCAGCAAGTCCTGAGGCTGAACCACGATGTCCTCACCCACTGGCAGATGGTGAACACAGGTGCTGGCAGGGACGGAAAGCGGTGAAGTGAGGGAGCTGACTGGCGTGAAAGGCATCGGAAGAGGGAGGGCGGGAGGGAGCTCAGATTCATAAAAGCTGGACGGAACCAGCGGGAGGGGGAGTGAAACAGGGCTCGGAAGTGCCTCTTCACACCAGTCTATCAGGTCATACTTAAAAACTTCGGACAGTTCGTCGTACCAGCCTGCTGTCAAACCTCGCTCCTTCTCAGCGGTGGGCAGGTGGGCGGAGCTCTCCACAGAGTTGCCGACCTCCTCCAACACTCTCACGGGGACGGATGATGTAGCCGGCTCACGTGCTTGGTCAGGTTCTCCAGGCTCGGGCTGAGTGATGGACAATGACGGACGCTAACTAACGGACAGAAGGCAACTTATAAAGGACAGACAATCACAGATAATTAACGAAACACACCTGACACGAATCACTGATTAACTGAAAACTAGGTCACAGAGAAGAAAACAAAGAGCACATGGGGAATGACAGCAAACATCGTACATATAACATGGTGACTGTTGAAGTTCTAAAAGTTTCATTGTGCAGAAACAACCAGCGCTGCTCTTACAGTATGTACATTATTTATTGTTATATTCGTTTATATATTCATTTGAATTATAGGATTTAGGAGGATTCTTGTGCTGTGTTTGACAGGATTAGATGAACATGCTGCTCTTGAACTTTTATTTTCATTTGCGAACATCAATGACTGATTGACCTAAAAATAAGGATGGAAAGACTGAAACAGAAAATAGGAAAGCATTCAGTTCTTCAAAGAGATGTGACATTTTCCAGAGCTAGATAAGCAAAAGCTGATCTATAAACACACACCGTCTCTCCCTGATGGCAGTTTATTGCTTGAATAATGTCGCGCTGTTAATGTGATCTTTCTGTAAGCAACCGAGGGGAAGTGCCAGACAGATACGCAGTATATTTCATCTGAGGATCTGGAAGCTTTATCATGTTTTTTTCTCTGTTTATGTCCACAGCAGTAAAAAGGGTAGTGAGTATCATTAAACTCAGTTCATATGTGTACTTAAGATGCTTTCACACTCATCCTGCTGCTCATATGGGTTTGTTGGTGGTGATGGTTCAGGCAATAATTTCACCTTTCCAGAAGGCTTTCTGAGTGGTCAAGCTAACACCTTCCTGCAGGATTTTGCAGCGTTATTGATTTCACTGACCCATCTGTGACTATCTGACAGTAAATCTTGTCCGAGCCCAGCGCTCTGTTATCGCGGCACTAAATGTTAATGGTCATCTTGTAGATATACAGCTAAAACTACTCAGACGTCCTACAGATTTTAAATCTAAGAGCTGTCACAAGCCAACAGAAGCATCGGGACATGCTGTGCATCTGTGTGACTGGGTATAAACTGAGCTTTATGGTCTCTGTGGTTTTTTAGGGAGGCTGAGAGCCATATTTTTGGTGGAAATACATGTTTTGTTTTGGGGTTTTTTTTTGGGGGGGGAGGGGTATTTTTAACAATATAAACAAGAAAACTCTTTGGACGGTTAATGTCACTTACATCCCAGAAGAGTGAGAAAAGCCAGTGGCTTATTCACTGGAAGTCTGGTGAGTGATGGTAATGTCTATTGGCGCAAGACAAGCAAAGCCAGGAAATGAAAGAATTATCCTTCAAAAAACTTTCCAAGATACATTAGCAGAAAAGGTCAGAATAGATCAGATTGTGTCTGTAGAGCATCTTCAGCCTGGAACTCTGGGTCTTAGAGTCAGAAATCGTACAGGGAGATCCTGCGGGGTTCAGCAGGACGAACTGATAAAAACAGACCCAAGAGCTGCGTCTCTTCACTTGTTCAGGGGAATATTTCTCAGACCCATCACTGCACACTAACCCATCACGCCTGAATTATTGACTGCTGATTAAAAATAGCTAGAAGTGGTATTTCCCACTGTAAAAATATAAAAACAGTGAAAAGCGATTGGGTGGGAAGAGTTCAGCACTATGAGGAATGCCTTTAGGTTGGGAGTAATTTAATATTCATGAGTAATAATTGATTTGTAGTAATTTGATATAAATAGCTGTGTGTTTTCCCTCGGTTCAAATCACGTTCATTTGAATCATTCACTCGACTGATTAGTTCAAAACCGGTCATTGGCCCTATTTCCACTCGGTGTTACAAGCATCTCATATGTTTCTGATGTCAGCATGTGATTGTATTTTGTTGTGAACCAAACAAAAAAAAGGGCAACTGGAAAACTAAAGGTGAGCAGCTGCAATTTTGCAACTTTCAACTTTTTTTAAAATGTGATCAAATATTAATAATCAGTCAAAATGCATTTTAATGTCACTATTGTTGAATAATATCTTTGAATAATATTGGTCTTTAAATGCAATATATTTAAAGTGCATCTAAAGTTCACTTCAGCAAAATCAAATATACTTATATATACAAAATAAATGTATTTCAAATGCATTTTAGTACATGTATTTTTCACGAGGGGCTAATAGCTGATGTGTAATGTTTGTGAGTTTGAAAACAAACTAGAAGTTTTTACAGGAGTTGATTGTTTGCGGTAAGAAAGACAAAGATAATGTGCATGTTAAGGCATCCTGAAATGTTCACCTCAGAGTGCTACTTTACTTCTTGGAGCAATTGTGATCATCATTTCTGCTGTCAGGTGAAGGTGAGCTGTTGTTTAGTACAGCAGCTTCAGTGTCAATGAAGGCTCACGATAAGAATGTGCTTACCTGAATGATCGTTTATTGATATAGTTTGTCTGCTCCGTAAGAAAGTTACTGAAAAAGTATAAACAGAATAAAAGATGAATCAGACATGAATATGGGTTTATAGGAGTGATGTTATGGATCTGTTTGTGTGGTTGGCATTACAGACATTCACAAGGTTAAATTCAAAGACACTTCAAACTTTTCTCTTCTGTATTCGTCCTGTTTCTCTTTTTTTCCAGTTAACTTGTGTTTGGATTCTTTGTTAAACTGCAGTATGATTCATAAGGGTCAGTGGTCCATTTCAAATGCTTCTAAAATGACATTGGTCGCTTGACCAGGGTCTCTCTTTGTGTCATGACATGCAACATCATTTCATATAATTTTGAGAATTATTAGTCCACCTTTGGAAGTGTTCTGATTGCCTCTCATTGTCCTGTTTGAGAACCATTGTTTTAGACCTCACTGTAGGTCTGGTCAACATATACAATATATTTATGCACATCTTGTCAGTAAAGCCGATTCCTTGATTAATACACAGAGCCGTAGATCACTGACAAGCTACGCAATATCGGGTGCAGTATAGCAAATGAATCACCCGCGAAACTGAACGTGATATTGCTTGTCAGTGATCTACGGCTCTGTGTATTAACTGCCACTCCATTTGAAAACAGGTGATGGAGATTTAGCACTAATCAGAGAACTGGCTTTACTGATGAAATGCACATGAAAATATTGTGTAATATATTGACCAGCCCTACCTCACTGACATGCACATTCTATTGCATGTCACTCATAAAACTGATTGCTGTAAAATACTGTATTATTTGTTATGATTACAGCATATTACATCCGTTTGTTTCTTCAAATACATGAAGAAAGTAGGGTAGCCCTAGCTCGTAACTACTACATTCTCAAGCTGTTTTTTTACGGCAGAATGTTGTTGTGGAAATATTTAAAAAAGGCAAAACCAACCCCAAAGTCAGGCATATATACAATATATATATAAATTGCCCTTTCTCAAATCTCAAAATCTAAAAGGGAAACTTTTATATTTTGAAATGTACTTTTTCAGTGTTCAGTGTTAAACTAGATGTTGCATAAGGGCACTTATCAAATAAACTCCTCTCATCTGTTGTATTTTATTGCTGTTGGCTTTCAATCACAATTTTTCAGTCAATAGTTTTAGTATACAAGATAAACTATCACAGGTTTGAGTTCAGACTGTTGTTTCAGAGCACATTTGACGAGCTTTATTTATTTTTATTTTTTTTTGAGTGTGTCTGTCAGTGACTGACAGTCTGTTGTGCTGGTCCACAGTCCTTTAATCTCCACACATCGATTCTCCAAACTTGTCGTGCTGGAGCTGATCCCAGCATTTCGATTCCCCTAATCTCAGATTTCTTTGTCTCTTTGTAATATCTTGGCAATGGTTTCAAAATTGTGAAAGTGCCCATGAACATGGAGTGAGGAATTCTGTGTGTCGTCCATTGTGAGTGACCCCGTGACCTCTGAGGTTGGATAATTAAACCCGAAGCTTCTGCAGTCTGTGTTCCTCCTCAGAGCTGCTCTGTGGCCCCGGCCGTGACATTCGCTCCATGTTACTGCAATTACCTCCGGCAAAAACGACCCTCCACTCCTCTCTGAACCACCGGGCCCTCGCTGCTCTGAAATGGCCGTCGGGACTTACAAGGTTTCGCTAAATTGCTTTGGCCAGTGATGTATGCAGTGATGTGCTCAAAAACCCATCTGGGAGAAATCTGACGGCATGTTTCAATGTGGATCGAGAACTGTAAAGAACTCCAGCTCGAGCCGCATGGCCTCTTGAATTAATAAACGAGAGCGAGAGAGAGACGTGCAGATAGAGTGAAGATGTCAGCGAAAGAGAGAGGGCAGAGACGTTTTCATTCCTTTCCAGAAGATACATGGTGCATTAGTGTTTCCATTTAATGGTTCAATAAGAGCTCTCTAAAGGGATATTGTTTCCGTTTGCTTATTGGTCCATTCATTATTCCAGCAGATGCGTGTGTGACTTTAGCACATCTCACCCTGGGAAAGCATATTAAAGAGAAAAAAGACAGCGAGATGAAGTGCATGTCAGCGCAAAAAAAGGGGTTGAAGCTCACGAGCACACACACGTCTCTCATATGTGCTTTCTTGACATCACAGAAAGAGAAAACAGTGATAAAAAAAAAATGCATACGAAAGATTCAATGATGGAAATAATTTTTAAAAACACTCTTGAGAAACAGCGAGTGTAAAACAAAATGGCAGAAACACTATCACATCTGTAATATCTGTTTCTGTAGGCTCTGTGTGTGTGAGAAAGAGATAGAGAGTGTGTGTGTGCTGTAGAGATGCTGTTCAGTTTTATCTCCTGCCCTGCTGAGGTCACGCTCTGTAAACAAAGACTGACGTTATCAGGAATTGAATGTGTGTTTGTATGTTACTGTGTTTTTGCTTTTTTACCTTTATTTTGTCATGAATGTCAGATACTATCATAACAATAATTGTGTCTGTGACCTGTAAAACCTTACTTTATACATTACTGACATCAAATACAGTGACAGAAAAAAAAAATGCAAGAACAGCAAAATGCATCTTTCCTGTTTGCACACTATCTGCCCTGAATAGCATGGAAGATCAGAATTAGTAAAGTCGTACCTTTAAAAGTAAGGTTTCCAGGCTTGTCTTACACCACAGATGAGGAGGAATTTGCAATGGTTAACTTTCACTTCCAGATTCCAAGGAATGTGAAGTCAAAGCAGCCGTTTTTAAATCTATGAACCCCACAATTATGGCATATATATTTAGACATTTTTGAATTTTCTATATGCTAAGGCTTACATGTCCATACCAGTATTATACAACAAGTATAGTGTTTTGTGGCTTTATTTTATTGTGTGATAAAGCATCAAGCAGATGAGATTGTAATACCAATGAGAAAATCATGAGAAATAAAAGTGAAAAAGACATCGCAGTGTTGCTTGCTTGTTACGATTGGGTGATTCATTCTGGGTTGAACACAATTCATTTCACTGCAAATGATTAAAAAAAAAATCATTTAGAAGCCTGGTGTCAAGAAACACAAACATAATATACACACCAGCGGGGAAAAGCTCAGGTGTTTATGGGAGCAGTCGAGTTTCAGCGACTGAGTTAATATTGTGCAGATGTCCATTTCGATGTTCATGCAAGAATGTCAAAGCAGTGTCACAATGTTCATGATGAGATTCTTGATGTAAGCACTCTGAGCATTGGTCTAGATGCAAGCTCAGAAATACAGACTCTCTCATATTAGAGAGAAGGCAGGCTTTAAGTATAACTCGTTTGAAGTTATGGTGCTAGATGTAACATTATCTAGAGAAACATGTGATAAATCCCCTGTGATGTTTGTACTGGCCACTGTATACAGGCCACCAGGGCACCACACAGACTTTCTGAAATAGTTTGCAGATTTTCTGAGTTAGTACTGGCAGCAGATAAAGTCTTAATTGTTGGTGATTTTAATATCCATGTTGATAACAAAAAAGATGCGTTAGGATCTGCATTCTT
>JAUCMR010000141.1:3591263-3603805 GCA_032357425.1 Enteromius argenteus | reverse complement strand
TATTAATCAAATCCGTTAAAGGATTGTTAGGCTGCATTAATTAGATCAGCCGGAACCGGGAACACTCCCCTTCACACGATGTACTCGTTACATCATAAAAAGAATGGCATCTACGCTAATATTAGTGTGTCTCTCTCTTATTCTGTTCCTCAGCCTATATCCAGATCATATGCTGTATCAGCACAAAGAGATGATCTTTATCGGAGACCAGAACACCTACTGTAGATGAGCCCTGTGGACAGATTCATCGGAACCAAATGCACACAAACACACACACACACACTATAAGTCCTTTGCACAATCTGAGATGCACTTAAAATTGAACTGGAAATTAGGTACTGGGCATCCAGCCAGAGGAGAACTGGCCCCAACTAAGTCAGGTTTCTCCCAAGATTTTTTTTTTTCTCCATTCTCTCACGAATGGGGTTTTGGTTCCTTGCCGCTGTCACCTCTGACTTGCTCAGTTGGGGACACCTAATTTCTAGTGATTATCGTCGTTTTTATTACAGAGACCGTCTCTACATTTGATAAATAAATAATCTTGTCATTATACATTACCATCAATCTGTTCTCCAATTTGATAATGTTCAGTGCTTTGCTACAATCTGTATTGTTAATATATATATATATATATATATATATATATATAAATAAAAGTGATTGATTTATCAACATGTGATGAAGTGCTCAGCATATTAGTCAGATGTTCGACAGGATATGACACTGCTCAACTGTGGATAAATTGAAGAAACAAAGGGAATCAGCTCAGATCTACTGGACATTTGCTCAGATCAGCTCATGAGGCTTCACCAAGTTCTCAGGTATGTTTATTATTGAGCAATCGTCATAAATCATTCTCCTAATGGACTATGAGTGCTGAGCAGCTCAGATCTTTTGCTCTTGGCAGAAAAAAGATGATGTTTTGATTTCAGACTTCAGACAGTTGAAGACATTGTTGAAATCTCCTCTGTGATCTGAGAATTTCTGGACAGAGACAGCAAAAGTGACTCCATTTGCATTCTCAGATTTGTGTTATTTCTACTATCACGTTTTTCTCCAAAGAGTTTCAGAGTCTGAGTTAGACATCTTCGATTATGTAGAAGAATTTTACGAGCTGGCAAAGCAGACAGATTTTAATGATGTCGCTCTCATCGCAGCGTTTCGGAATGGGGCCAATTATCATCGCCCCGTGGATCTCCCGGACACCACGGGTTTGACCTTGCAAGTGGCCATCTACCAGTGCCTGGGAAGTGTCCTGGCCCAGATGGACAGAGTGCCACGGGCTACCGATCCGCTGCGAGAGCGCGGACAGAGACTCGTGGTGTGAAAGCGTCGCTCGATGCTCGCGCCGCTGGAAAGCGTCGCTGAAGGAGTGCAGCAGACCCACATCTCAGCAGATTCCGTTCCGCACCCAAGGCCAGGAGTGCCGTTCCAGTTCCCCGCAGATTCCAGTCCGAAATTTCCAGGCACAGTTCCAGAGGTTCGGCCAGGAGAGCCGATCCAGCTCCTCGTGGATTCCAGTCTGCAGTTTCCGGACCCAGTTCCAGAGTTTCGGCCAGGAGAGCCGATCCAGTTCCCCGCGGATTCCAGTCCGCAGTATCCAAGTCCAGTTTCAGAGTCATGGCCAGCAGAGCCGTTGTCGGTTCCTGAGGCTCCAGGTCCGCCCTGGAGGCATCTTATGACTCTGCCCTCCCTAGATCTTAATCGTCTTCTTTTGACGGCGTCAGGTCACATTTGGTTGGGTGGGGGGTTAGACTGTCTAATATTAGTCTGTCTCTCTCTTATTCTGTTCCTCAGCCCGTATCCAGACCAGATGGTGTATCAGCACAAAGAGATGATCTTCATCGGAGACCAGAACACCTAGATGAGCTCTGTGGACAGATCACCGGAACCAAATACACACAAACACACACACACTATAAGTCCTTTACACAATCTGACCCACACTTAAAATTGAACTGGAGATTAGGTGCTGGGCGTCCGGCCAGAGGAGAACTGGCCCCAACTAAGTCTGGTTTCTCCCAAGGTTTTTTTCCCCATTCTCTCATGGATGGGGTTTTGGTTCCTTGCCGCTGTCGCCTCTGGCTTGCTTGGTTGGGGACACCTAATTTCTAGTGATTATCGTCGATTTGATTACAGAGACCGTCTCTGCATTTGATAAATAAATAGTTTAATCTCGTCATTATACATTACCATCACTCTGTTCTCCTATTTTATAATGTTCAGTGCTTTGCTACAATCTGTATTGTTAAAAGCGCTATATAAATAAAAGTGATTGATTTATAGTCCAACCTCGAGGTCATAAATGCATGAATTAACATTTATGAATTTGAGATCGAGAGTATAGGTCGCAATTTAGATATGTTCTTGAGATGGAAAAATGCAGTTTTAGAGATGCTAGAAACATGGCTGTCAAATGAAAGATTGCTAAGTCTGATTAGGTCTGACACTTATTTCTCTTTGTGATGCTTCGTAATGTTCACACAATCAACCACCACAAAGAAAACCAAATGAATGAATGGGTTTTGTGAAGAGTTAACAATGCATTACTTGACCAGCGATCACTGTCTTTAGCATCATCATCGTTAATAACTGTAGCCATATTATAATTGATTTTATTTTCCTATTAAACACATTAAACATGTTTTCGTAGACAGTAGAGGTAGCAGGAAGGGGGTGATGTGGTTTGATTGGAATCATTTATTTGGGAGAGGTCACCAAATAGAGACTGCAGCGATTAAGCTAGTCTCATTTTAAATATTTTACGTTGTGTAAATATTTTAGATGAATTGTGTTTCTACTGATTTCACTGTTCTTTCCAGATGGTATTGTCTGTGTTGTGTTAAGTCTTTCCTCTTGTTGACTTACTGATATTAAATTAGTTGAGTTATATGCATACATATTCCTACAAGAAAACATCCCGTTCCTACTTCTAAATTAATTTGCTGGTTGTTGTAAATATTTATTGATTTATTTTGCATGAATTGCACGCATTTACCACATTTAACGTTTCGTATGATCTATTTTAATATATAACATACCATGATTGCTTAGTAAACACTGTAAAAAATCTTTGACTCTGTTAATTTACTTATACTGTATAGGTCTTAAGGTCCATAATTTAGCATGTTTAATGGTATTAGCGTGTCGTTTAACGGAGCCGATCCCGTCCCTTCCTGCGCACCGTAAACACGCGCTGGACGAACGCCTTTTATCTTTGACTTTTGGAAACAAACAAACAAACAAACTTTTAACAAAAGTTCTTACACTACGGCTTCCTCAATCTCACTGCCCTGCGTCAAAACACGTTATTCTGAATTAATGCTCTTCAAATCGGTTTTAAATAACTTGTTTTGCTCTGATTGCTAAAAACATCATGCTCATAACATTTAAGTGTGTGTGTGTTCCGGAATGTTGTGTGGCTGTATAGTGATGTGTACTGTGTACTGACATTGACTTCAGTGATGTGTTACAATATTAATGTAAGACTTGTATTTGGCAGCAGCTGATTTGGAACCGGCTCAATATTGACTGCGGGCGGAAGCTGCTGAGGATCTAAACTCTCCGTTCCGTGAGGGGCGTTTCTAGCGTCGATCTCCAGGATCTGTGCGTCGAGTCGCTCTGCAGCTCGGCTCCGCCCGCGGCGCGGGGCGTGTCTCTGTGGGCGGGTTCGCGCGCGCTGCTGATGTGAGGACGCAGGTGACGCGGCGTTCAGCTCCCATCGGAAGACGCGCAGGATCGAGACGCGTTGCTCTCTGACGGATACTGACATTTTTCCGGACCGAGATTCCAGAAAAAAGCGCAGGAATTTGGGGAGAAGGAGAGACGGAGACGCAGGGAGAGCGTTGCGAAGGTAAAGAGATGATTGATTACTCTCTCTCTCTCTGTCTCTCTCTCTCTGTGTGTGTGTGTGTGTGTGTGTGTGTGTTCGTTCTCGGATTTTCATGACGATGTCCAATTTTACACACATGAGATGCTAAAGAGCGTCAGTCTGATCTCCGATATATATGTGTGTGTGTGTGTGTGTAAGGGTTGGAGGAGGTGATCTCTTGTTTCGGATCATGTCAGGTTTGATCTCTTAACGTCTCTAGTGTGTTTTGGGCTCTGGAAACATGATGCTGGTTAAAGCAGTGCACCGGAGGACGCGCGTGAAGGGAAGTGACTGTGATTGATGAATGTTCGCCGAAGAGACTCTAATGATCAGAGCATCGATCACTCATGTGTCTCCACACACATTTGACATGCTATTTCAGCAGCTGCCGTAGTGTCGAGACATCATTAAACACAGTGTTTCCATCCTCGATCTTTCACACACACACAGAGGCGATAAGACAAACTAAATTGTGTGTCATTGTAGGCGTTGACAGTCGTTCTTATGTTGTGTTTGTATATTATGTTCATTAAAATAGGCTGAAATCAAAGGTCTGGCCTGTTCTGTCTGATTTCACATTGAGTTCATGAGTTCATGTGTAGTGAGGATGATTCCAGCTCCTCCGCTGGGGTGCGATAGACAACCTCTCTGAACAACCCGCAGAGACACACACACACACACACACACACACACAGTGGTTTTATACATGATGACACTGTATAAGATTTCCTTTCTTTCATATAGCTGGTGTGTGTGTGTGCAGGCTTGAATTTATCTGATCTGTAATTCAGAAACCCCTTGGTGATAATTTTCTCATTATTATAACCAAAGGGTTTTGCTTTTTTTAGTTCTTACATCTGGGCCCAAATGTCTGAAAATGTCCTTGTCAAAAATCTTACACCTCGATGGTGTGTTTGCACACTGATAATCTTGCATTGTGGTTTCTACGTGTTATTAGTATGCAAATGATATATTGACTGTGTTGTTGATCAGTAGGTTTTTGAAGACTGCGTTCAGAGCTGCTGTGTGTGTGTGTGTGCGTCAGGTTGATCCGCTTCTGTAAGTGTGTGGGTGACCCAGAGTTTTCTTAGGTTTAGAAGCACCAAACACAGAGGAAACACCGACCTTCAGCACACTGCAGCTGAACTCACAAATACAAATATTTCTAATTTATGTTGATGTGTTTCTAATAAGCTGCCATATATTCAGCATTTGATTTTTTTTTTTTTAGTATTCTTTATTTTTATTATTGTCATTAAACATCTCAATCAGTCAATCAGTCTTGGACACTGGGGGTTTTAATCACTGTTTTCTGTAAAGCTGCTTTTGAACTGAATGTGTGGAAACAAGTAAATTAAACTTGAAATAATGCTTGCACACATAATGTGGTGATGTAATTGGATTATCGCTTGTGCAAGTAAAAATGGCTGCAGTGGAGTAGAAAAGATTTGCAACCTTTCAGATCTCAGTAGCTCTCTTTCCAAACCAAAAGCTGGTGTTAAATGCATTTTCCTCGTGTTTAACTAATAGTTTTTGCCTCCTCAGCAGCAGGGTTGTGTGTGGTTGTGAGGGAACGTTTAAGGTGTTTTCCTCAGAAAGCTTCTGAAACTTCATCTGGAAGACGTCTGTCAGGAGTCAGGGTAAAATGCTTCTAGCTTAATTAAGATCCTGTTTTTCACTGGCCAGATCTCTGCAGGACATCTATGTCTTTGTCAAGTCAAATTTACTGCTTACTGATTGTAACGTTTTCATACAGAGTAGCATTAATCAGAATAGAGATGGCTGATGTAATGTTACAGCGTAAACAATCATGGAGTTGAGAATTGTTGCACATTATGTATCGCTCGATGTGAGTGTGCTGTATTCGGCACGGCTGTGTTTTAACGTTTCTCAGAACTTTTAACTGTTAGTTTAGTTCCTGTCAGCTCTTTGTGCTCTTTAAAGTGGGGGATCAGCTTAAAAAGCTCTTTTTGTCTTTGAACGCTGATCCAGGGCTCAGCTGAAGAAGCCGTGCTGCTCCAGACGTGACCTCCTCACCTGCCGTGACAGCGGCTCGACCCCGGCACACAGAGATCGCTGCCGCCTGTTAGCAGTGCCGCTAATCTGACTGTAATCCGTCTCCTCTAACCAGCCAACCTGAGATCCTCGTCATCTCTTTACCGCCCCGGGTAAAGAGATCTCAAAACGAGGTAACAAGAGCGTAGTGATCTGAAGTGTCTCTAAAATGAGCTGAACGCTAAAGTGAGCAGATCCTCTTCCGTTCACATCATCCAGATCTTCACTGACGCTGATTAGCGGTACGTGATGAGACTTCAGACACATCTGATGAGGCGGTTTAGTGACAGAGGTGTGCATTTTGCATTTTGGTAAAAGCTGAGGCCGTTTTCTTAAGAGGCCTAATGTGCTTTGAGAAGATTTACACGGGGCCTACAAACATGAAAGGAAAACGTTACAGAATCGCTTCACCAGAAAGGAATATTCTGTCATCGTTTACTCACCCATTTGCTGCTTTACACTGTTTTGACTTTCATTGCCATCAAGAAAAATTCACTCTTTTCTATGCAGGGTCAGCTGAAGCCTAGAGCTCTAGAGTCTTCTTCTCATGTGAATTCTCAGCAGCACATTGGGAGTTTGGGCTGGCGTTGAGATTAGCAGTTTGTGTGAATGACAATAGAGTCATATATTATGTTGCTTTTGCACGAAAGCTTCAGTGTCCATTTTTTACTGTAATTGCTTAGAAGAGTGAGCAGGACGATCAGTCTTTCATAGAAGAAGAAGAATAAAGAAAATCATAGAGTTTTGAAATGAAGCGAGGCTGAGTAAATGATGACAGAACCCACAAGAGAATAACTAAGACAAATGTATATTTTGGTTCTTGTTTTTTTTTTTTTTAAACATTTATGGTCACTGTGGAACAATTGATGCTTAAGAGAAACAGAACCTTTGAATGAAATGGTGAAGACCGGTGACTTTAATAATGGTGGTCAGAGAACTCAAATGGTTTAATTTAAGTAATCGTGCCGTGGAAGCTCAGGACGATTGGGATAAAATAACAAGCAGCTGGATCACTCTGAACTGCTCTGATCTCATTTTCTGAGAGTTTCTTTCACTTAAGAGGAATTTCACGTGCCGACTGCACCTGGAGTTGAAAGTGAATTTCTTCCATTTCATTTAAGGAGAATCTTAAAAATCAATCCAGGTTGACTGAATGAAATTATGTGGAAATTTTTCCATGTTCACAGGAGAACAGACAGTGAAGTGATTAAGATCTCATAGACATCAGAGCATTACTGAATGATTCATTCTGAACTGAACTTGTAGGGTTAAAGCGTTACATCAGCATTAACCCTGAAGATGTTGGCAGATGTTCCTCTGGGTTTACAGTGAGATGATGTTGAAGGTTGTTGCTCTGAACCTCATTTTGTAGGCGGTCACTGAGCTCTCATTTAGCAAAAGCCTTTCTGAAGGGGGTCATAAAATACATTTTTGCATCCTTTGCCATTTATGATACATTTCAGGCAACATCTCTTTCACAAGGCAAACATCCGCTGCTCTCAGCACAAGTGATGTGTGTTTGATGCTCGAGATAGAGCCCAATGTATTTAAGTCTGAGGCTAAAAACAATATCTGAAAATGTTATCTTTATTTAGTTCTAAAACTATTATTTTTATCTGTAGGCATGCTATAATTAATTGCTATTTGGGGAAAAAACTGCAGCATGTTGAGATTAGGAAAACAGTCTGATAACATTCTTGTTCATTTGCACAGGCACATCATTAAAATAAACTGCAACCATGCATTTCTAATTGGCAATGGAATTTTTATAGGTTTGTTGTGGTAGTTTGTCTGCATATAGGGATAGAACAACACTGGATGGTTTTACTCAACAACAGGATCATTCTTGTCTTGCTCTCATCTCCTTGAGTAACATGCACATGTATGGAGGGCATCTAGAGAAAAATCACTTTGTGAATAAAATCCTTTGACACCAAATGAGCAAAGGGAATGCTTGAATGCAGTCGATGCTTTTCACAAATAATTATGCCAATCATAAACATAATGTGCAGCCCTAGTTTAAGTACATATATTTATTTAGAGCTGTGGTCATCCAAAGCAGTTTATGAATGTCAACAATAAAAAAAGAAGCAGTTACCTACAGCACCAGTACAGCGGCAGGCAGGAGAACGCGGAGAAAGACTAGTTAGTTTGTGTGTCTCTGCAGTGCTGCTGCTGATTCAGCGCTTCTCTTCTCTGTGTGTAAATGTGAGTTTGCTTCACCACTCTTATCTGAACAGCTCCCAGTTTACCTCTTTCTTTCTCTCTCTCTTACACTCACAGAATTCAGGCTGGGCATCTCTGTACCTCTGGACCTCTTTCAGAGAGAGCAGGCGATTGTAAAGGATGCCTATTTCTGTGGCACAATAGAAACTGTTGATCGTGTCTAGGCTGTTCTGATCTCTGCCCAATTGATCTGTTCAGTTTGTTCATCCAGCATCCCTTCATTACGTCTCTCTGTGACATCGACACCATTGACCCCCTCTCTCTCTCTCTCTCTCTCTCTCTTTCATTTACATTCTAATTTTCTTCTCAAATGTACTTCATTGGTATGCCAGACATTATTACCAAATCATTCAGGTAGATGCTACACACTCTCTTCCTATAACTAAAAAATAAGTTTTGTTGTTTTCCAACTTGAAGGGCAGATCAAAGTCGTAATGTCATGTTTTCCTGATGTCATGATTTCATGATAAGTTTGGGCCAGTTACAAGGTGTTTCTCCGTCTCTATAGACATATAAACTCTATAGAATAGAATAAATATTTATATAAGCTTAATGAGTAAACACACTTAGCAGTTGTCAGTATTTTTCAGCGCTTCTTTTTTTGAACCTGTAATTCTTTCTACTGTTGTAAACTTTACTGTCTCATCTGTGCATATTATTTTTCTCTTTCCGTTTGAACACACAGTGTTTTCACTGTGATATAATGCTTTTAAAGAGAGCAGATGTAAATCTGTGATCATGTAGTTGACCATTGATTCACAAGTAAATAAAGTGTTGGACCCGATCTGTACCTGATGAGAGTTACTTCTCAACATTAATCTTAATCTCTGTCCAAATACATAGTTATTATCATTGTCTGTGGTGGAGCTGGTGGGATTCTGTTTGCTGTAGTATTGTTGTCTTTTTTTGTTTTGGTAAGATCAGAGTTTGATCTAATGTCCAAAGTCCTCTTCATCCTGTGTGCTCATAGCCTGTGTGAAGGCCGTTTGCTCTGATCCATGTCTGTACCTTTCTCTTTGTTTCTCTCAGGATGTGAAAAATGACACTGCATGCTGGTTTGTGTGAGTGTGTATCTGTCTGTCCAGTCTTTGTTGTTTTTGGGGCTCTGAACTTTCCTTTGCTCAGCATATTTTTCCCATTTTATCCATTTCATATCTGCTGCTATAATTCATTTCTCTCTCATACTCTTGTTTTGGCAGCTAATTCTCAGTGTTTCTCCTTTTCCTTGATGAGGCACTACACACGCAATTTAACTGCACCTGAAAAGACAGACAGTCAGATGGAGAGAGAGACAGATGAGTCTGTAGCTCTATTAGGTTCTAGCTGAAGAAATAAATTTGACGCTCTTACAGTCCTGTTAAATGATATTAATGAATGTTTCACTTCATGTACTGAAAGAGAAACAGCAGTGATCTGTGTGACAAAGAAACACTCCAACTACTGCTTTTGTTGAAATGTCAGGCTGCTCCATCAAACTCTTGCTGGGTTATTGGTCTGCTGTTATTTCCTCAAAAATCTGTTGCTGTAGACACTGGCCACTTTGTTTTGGTTACCTGCTGCTAAGGATCTTTCTTTGTGTGTGTGTGTTGAGTAAAAGAGAGGAAATACTGCATTTTGCATTGCATACTTAGTTTTGAAAGGTTCTAATGCTTCAGTTACTCATGCAGCTGGTTTTCAGCAGCACATATAGTTTTAGGACCATGGACAGCTCCAGCACCACAGATAGTTTAAGAACCACGGACAGCTCTGACGTGTGTCCAGAGTCTGTTACAGCTATTTGCTCTTATCTGTCTTTCTCTGTTTGAATCAAATGTTCTTTATTGGCCTGACTAAGCAATTAATCTGACTAAGAAGTTTTTATTTGTGTCTGTCAGATGCTTTTAACCAAAGTGATTCAGGTTATGGCAGGCTGCTTATGGTGTTACTTATGCTACTTTGGATGAAAGCCTCTGATAAACTAATAAATAAAAGGCCAAGGTTTACACCATTTTAAAGTCTGTGCTGTCTAGGGTTAGGACCAATGAACTTGACTGAGATCAAGAATCTAAAAATTATGAATTATGAATCTAAAAAGATTTCTTGGCATTTTCATTAGCTGACCAGAGAAACACATATTGCATGCACATCTTCAGTCAGTGACGTCACCAAATCAGCAGTTCTGTCTGACTGTCTTCAGGACAGAAGGATGATGTGTTCGCTGGAGGTTGTAATTTGATGTTCTGGTTCGTTTTTTTTTAACTCTCATCTGACAGCCTGTGATTTCAGCTCAGAATCTCATGCTGGGCTGAAAGCAGTCAAAGACTCGTCTGCGTGTGTGTAAAGATGGTGGTGCTGAGATTATTTTTCATAATGCCAGTGTTGACTGATTACATGTTTGGCCAAAAATCTGTGTGTTATGCAGAAAGTTGTGCAGTGTTGGAGTAACAGACAAACACATTTTAACAACAACATCTTCATCGTCATCATCATCACTGCACATCTTTTTTATTCATGTGGGGTTTTTTTCCCACACTGAAGCGTGTTGAGTCTGCGCCTTTCAGATTGCGAGTGTGAGATTCTCGCTGATGTGTAAGATTGACATGAGACCTAAGAGGAAAAGCAGTATATGCTGCAGCAGCACATAATGAAGCTCCTGCTCTACAGAGAATAAGAAATATGGAGGCGTCTTTGTGTTTGGCATTTGGGGACAAGGTCATTCCCTCTCAGGGAGCCATGAACACACACACACACACACTCACTCTGCAACCTACATCTAATCAAGAATGACATTTGACTCAGCGTGTTGTCAGTGTGTGTGTGTGTGTGTGTTATTACCAGTCCTGCTGTATAGCTGACATTATTTTAAAGGCTATAAACTCTCTGCTCTTATATATTTTGGTCTCTTGTATTTAAATGCACTCATAGACCTAAATATGAAAGGAAAGCGAGTACATATACAAACACACAGTGTCTCACTGGACTGTTCTTGAGCTTTTGTCATTTATTTGAAGACTTTCACGGAGAGAGTAAAAGAGAGACATGAGAGTCATATTTACATATTTGCACGTTTTCTGTGGTGTATTAGTACAGATGCTGATTCACATCAGCTGTGTATGTTTGTGTGTGTGTTTGATCCACATCAGCTATTCCCTTTTCTCTTCAGCCACAATGAGTCCTGTTGTGATTATTGATTAATCATCTGATCGTGGTAATTCAATCTAACCACAATTACTTGAGATAACCACATTTCATTGCACAGTTGTTTAAATTTAAAATGGCAAAATTAAGTGGCATGAACAAAATGGAATAAGGAAAGGAAATGACATGACGTTTGGTCAAGTATTGTTGTCCATATTTGAAATTTGCTCTGCATTTAATGCATCCAAAAGCACACACACAGCAGTGAGTAGTGAACTATGGAGATAAAATTGTTTCGTAATTCCAAATTAATATATTATGATCCACAAATAAATTTAAAGTGATTAACAAAAAACCAAGCATGTTCACAAAACAAATCATAGAGTTCAACAAACATGAATTTTATTTACAAATAAGTCAAATTAGATTTGCAAATAAAAAACATACTCACAAATATTTATTATATTCTACAAACACAACTTTGTCTGGCATTTACATATATGTGAATCTTATCCTGTACGTTTGTAGATCGCTGCGCGTATTTGTGGATTTTGAAACAATTTTAGCGTCAAGACGGACACATGTTGCTGACCAATCATGCACGTTCTCGCTCCAATCAATCATGTTTTGCCTTACAATCAGTGCGGGACCAGCCGTAATGGACTCTATGCAGGGCAAGAGAGGTTTCCGTGAAATATCAGGGGGCATAGCGTGAGTGCATTACCAGCCGCAATCGTTTGCCAACGAACAATTAGTACAAACTGAAATTCAAACATTGTATTGATTTAATATAACAAATTAAGTATAAAATAATAATATAATTGTTTAATGAAGCATTCCAGAAAATGTAAACATTAGTGAGGGTGGTTTAACCGGTTATTGCAGTGTCTCGTTTTCTGAGGCTGCACAAAGATTTTTCACTTCTCCGGAGGATGAACAAACTGTACGGATTTAAACATCACTTATGATTATACAGTCACCACTTCAAGAATGACATCGACAACATAAGGTTCTACACTAGGTAAAAAAAGGTATAGTGTAAATTGACCATTAAAAAATAAAAAAAACTTCCTCCACTGTTGTTGTGTGTCATTACATATCCAATTTGATTTTTGTTTTTTTTTCTGCTTGGGCTAATCATATAGGCAAGTTACATGAATATAGCAAAATATGAAAAGATGATGTAACGTTATTAGACAGTCAAGTCAAGTCAAGTCACTTTTATTTATATAGCGCTTTTAACAATACAGATTGTAGCAAAGCACTGAACATT
>JAUCMR010000141.1:3476745-3488633 GCA_032357425.1 Enteromius argenteus | reverse complement strand
TTCTGTGATGTTCAGCTGTATTTTCAGCATCATTACTCCAGTCTTCAGTGTCACATGATCTTCAGAAATCATAATATACTGATTTAATGCTCAACAAACACTTCTGATTATTATCAATGCTGGAAACAGTCGTGCTGCTCAATATTTATGTGGAAACTGCCTTTCAACAGCTGTTATTAATCAACAATGCATTAAACTGATCAAACGTGACATTTATAAGACTTTTTGAACTTTCTATTAATGAAATAATCCTAAAAAATAAAAATGCATCAGTTTCCACAAACATATTGTTCAGCACAACTGTTTTCAACATTGATAATAATCAGAAATGTTTCCCGAGCAGCAAATAATCATATTAGAATGATTTCTGAAGGATCATGTGACACTGAAGACTGGAGTAATGATGCTGAAAATACACAGCTGTTTGCAATTACAATAATATTTCACATTTTTACTATTTTTGCTCAAATAAATCCAGCTTTGGTGCACATAAAATTGGTAATCATTCCAAATGATTAAGCTTTAAAATCCTAAATATATTCACACATAAATGTGCTGCATACGAGACGCACGTCACAACCAGCTGTAAACGGCTCAGAGTCATGCTCACAGACCGAGCTCGACTGGGATTTAGCATGAATCATCCATCAGCAGAGGACAGTGTGCAAGCAAAGACGAGAGACGCCCGCTCTGCCCGTCAGAGTCATGCAGGAGAGCTGAAGACGGAAGAGCCCGGATCTCGAGGGCCGCTTCACACTTACTGAGCCGTGGCCATAGAGCTGCAGTGAAACGGCACCGGATCTCTGCAGCTGACCGTTCACTGGCCTTAAGTGCTTTAAGTTCGACTGCTTGATGAAATTACTGTTGGCCACTGAGCCAGCGCTAACGTCAGAAAACACACGCTCCTTTTCACAGGCCGTTACGTGCAAGCTGCCTAAAGACTTAGCCAGCCTTGAATGTAAAGGGCTGTGAAAGGAAAACGTCAATCGTGAATATGAACGTCAGACTTGCTCAAGTCGCTTTACTGACTTTAAAAACTGAGTGAAATACCCACCTAGTGGCCCTGATGGATCCAAGGGAAGACCGAGTCCTTTTCCTTTTATCTGAGCTATATGGAAGATATTTTACAGATTATATAACACACTTACTGTTGATAGATTTACAATCCTGCACAATAATTACAGAATAATTCTTATAAACAATAACAAATAAAAATCTAGGAAAATAAATAAAATTATGATCATCATTACTATATCAATTATCAAAAAAAATAGTAGTAATATATATATATATATATATATATATAAAATTATTAATGTTAATATGTGATAAATGTTAATATATTAATTAAAAATATTTTTTATATATATATATATATATATATATATGCATTATACAGAAAACATAATAAATGTTAAAATAAAATAATTATAAATATAATAATTTGATAAAATACAATATGTCTCTCACACACATAGAGTATATACCCACACACAATATAAAATAACAAAAACAATATTTGTAAAATAGAAATCTTTACAAAATAAAATAAATTTATAAATATTAATAAGTGCATGAAGAAAAAGTAATAATAATAATAATATTATATATATATATATATTTTTTTTTTTTTTTTTTTTTATTATTATTCTTTTTTTAAAAAAGAAAAGAAAAAGCTACCTCAATGACCTTGATGTTGATTTGGAGTGAATTGTATTTTCTTCTATCCTGCAGATAAAGAAAAAACCAAAAGTTTAGTGTGATGAAAACATGTAAAAAGGCCAACAAAAAAAACAAACAAATTTTGATGCACAGACCGAGCGTCACATGCAGAGAGAGAAGCCGCAGAATGATTGGACATCCCTCCCTTTACACATGATATTACAATCACGTCTGTTCACACGCATAGCATTTGATTCAAAATCATCCTTTAAAGCCTCGAAAGAGCTGCACAAAGCAGAAAAACACTTAAGATGATTGGATGAAGAGACAAAAACCTTGATCATCGTCCTCTGACAGCAAACACATGAACATACATCAAAAATCATCCAGTAATGTAACGTGTGAGAAACTGTCTACTGAGTTAATGACTGGATTGTGTGCAGCGTTATTAAATAAGAACAGATAAAGAGAGCAAAATACAATACCAATGCATGACATACATGATATAATCACAAGAGCTTGAGCAAAGTGCAGATAATGCACCGAGAGACAGCAAAGACTGACACATCAAGCCACAAGATGTTTACCCTGGTAAAACTCAACACGCTTCACAAATTAATCTGATCTCAAAGGAGCACAGTAACACTCCTGTGAAGTTTATTAACATCTATTAACAGCAGCAAGTGGCTCATAATGTTCATTACCACGGGAAATTATTGACTCAGACACTAATTACTTCAAGACAAAACCTAAAAGTAAAAATTGGGGGGAAAATGAATAAATAAATAAATCAGCCACAAAACAAATACTATACGTGCTAACAGACGAACGTGGAACTTACTAACCTCATTATATAAATGTATATTCATTCATTTTATACAGATATTTGGTAACAATAAGGCCTCATTTGTTAAAATTAATGCATTAAAATTTTTATTATGTATTAAATTTTAATTTTAGTAAATGTACATTTTAATAATGTATTGGTAAAAGCTGTGATTAACATTAAGACGCTTTAATGTGAACAATGAAAAATACTTCTAATGTAGTTAACTAACAAATATATAATTAACGAAGAATAAAATCCACAAAAGGAAAATCTATTTCAGATTCAGTTTCCAAAACATTTCTCTTTTAGTTTGACTTTATGTAATAAATTGAAATTAATTCTAAATACCAAATAAAATAAAACAAAAAACAAACCCAAAACTGATATAAATATATTTAACAGAATACATAAATAAATAAATATCTCATATTATATTATATTATATACACACACATAAACTTTTAAGTTGTATAAATATAAACAATATATACATAGAAATAGGAGTTTGACATTTCTGCTTTTAAATCCTTAAAGTGCAAAGTTGCATTTAATTCAATTCTATTTGAAGTTTTTTATTGGAATTGTGAAAACTACAGGATTATTTTTTGTGGTAATGAGCATTATGCTGTAAACAGAGCGCATCTTGATCATAAATGAATCAAACGAAGCTTGATCTCAGATTGACGGAAGCCTGTGATGTTTGTAAAGACACTTACAGCGTGCTTGTCCAGAGACGGGCTAAGAGAGTGACGGGAGAAAGCATTTACAATCCCACCCCGTCTATACAGTAATGGATGGAGGGGAAGCCAAACAACATCCAGCAGAAGACAACGCTACAGAGAGCAGAGAGCAGCATGGCTAGCGGCCGTCTAGACACAGGGGCGAAATTCAGAACAAAAACAACAAGGAAGGAGGACAGGACTCGTCTTTCCCCACCGCTCACTGGATGGATCTGGAGAGCGAGTGAATCTGCATTCACTCCACTTCTGCCTGTTCACACTGACATTACAGCAGAAACCAAGAGGTGTTTAAACCCTCAGAATGCATTCAACCTCTGTGTACTATTGTACATTTCAAAGAATCATTCATTTGTATTTTCCCAACTAAAATCATATTGTATTTGTTCAGCAATTTCTCATTAATTAGTGAACGTCGTCATGTTATAACTGCATTTACCCCTTCATATATCTATATACATTTCTCTTTTCAGTATTATTGAGAAATTTTATGTAATACCATTAGTACATATTTATTTTAATGCCATATCAGCATCTTAGGCTATGTTCATGCCAAAAACTATACAAGTACAACAAATACAAACCAGCAAACAATTAAGTTATTCTACAATTGGCTTTTTCTTTTGTTTTGTTTTCAAGCAGTAACATAAAAATTCTAAAACTTTTTTCTGGCAAAATTATGCTAAATAATTCTTTAAGTGTAATATATATATATATATACACACACACACACACATACTTTTTTTCATGCTTAACAAAAGTTTTTTCCAAAAGGGTTTGGAGATATGAGGTCATATACATTTTACAAAAGTTTTGAAACTAAATAATAATAATAATAATAATCATCATATTTTAAAGAAACTACACATACCCAGGTCAAACTGACCTGAATGTGAAATGTTTTTTTCCCATCCAAAATAACTAAATAATTTTGAAACAAAAGCCTACTTTGAGGGAATTAAATTATTTGCAAAGTTTCATTCCTTAAAAACTGAATTTTTCTCCCCCAGGTCAAATCAGACTCGAATGCATTATAATGGTTTACAGGTTTCTGATCTTTTTATAGGTGCTTCAATATTACAAAATGTTCATCTCTATTCTCCACCTGAGATCAGATCCAGTCTGCGGTGCGAATGAGAAAAAGACTATCAAAGCAAAATGACCACAGTGTGTTACAACAACATAAAGCAGTTCATACACTTCATGCATGACAAATCAAGCACAAACATCATCCAACAACATCGTGCAAAGCAAACACTTTGTGAAATGCTTGGTTAGAACATCTGCTTTGAGAAGATCATGCATGTTTGTTAGACAAAAAGGGCTGAAAACAATGTGTGAAGGTGGATTTCTACATGCATCTGACTGAAAAAAAACACAGTTATGGTGAGACTTCTGGAGAGACACACTTTCAGAGATGCAAACAGGTAAGGAGGGGAAAAAAGTGGATCAGGGGTATGCCCCACACAGAATTTATTCCAAAGGATATTTGCTTTACATTTTATCATTTGTAGTTATTTTAAGGTATTCAACAAAATATAAATGGCCAAAATTGAAGGTCTTCATTTTTTCTTTTTAAACGTGGTGCAACATTTTACAAAAATCAAGATTGAATATATCTGGATGTCATAAAAGATGAAGGCTATTTAAGGCAATATTGGCTTATTAGACAGTAATGCTAACTTAAATTGCAAAATGCTTGCCCTCTCTCACATCCAACACCTCAAATACATAAAATATTACCCTTTTTAGACAAATTTCTAGGTAAAGAGTAAAAAAAAATACTATGCAAAGTGTACTGAAAAAACAGGGGCTTGTTGCATAAACTTGCACTAAGGTAAGACAAACTTGGTCTTAATGACCACAAAACTAGTCATAATGGTAACATTTTGGAAATTGAGATTCATACAAAATCAGAAAACCAATAAAATAAGTGTTTGATGAACCATTGATGTATGGTTAGTTAGGATTTGACAATCTGGAATCTGAGGGTACAAAAAAAATCTAAATATTAAAAGTTGTCCAAATGAAGTCCTTAGCAATGCATATTACTAATATACAAAGCAAACTAAAAAAAAAAAGAAACAGGGGCTTGTTGCATGAACTTAGTCACTAAGTTAAGACAAACTTGGTCTTAAAAACTAGTTTGGACAAGTAGGAGTTGCCAAGGAGTAATCAATACTAATCTACATTTTCATCACTGAATTTGAATATATAGCTACAACCTGAATATATATAATAATAGATAACTAACTTAAGACTAGTCTAAACAGTTTATGCAACCGGCCCCAGTTCTTTATTTACCCTGGTAAGATCACAGGGGACCTATTTTGATCTCAAAAAAAGTGAGCTGAAAGGTGAGGAGTTTCCAAAAAAAGAAGTCTTGGCTTTGATTCTCAGCGAACAAGGGAAGCAGAATGGGTCTAAATGTTTAAAAAGAAAGGCACGAGATGAAATGAAGCCCTGCGGCAGCCGCATATCCGCACGCATGGCGTCTTACAGGACTTACCTGACGGGTGTCTCTCGCCCCGTCATTCTGCTACCATTTCAACGGCACACAACAGTCGGGCCACAGCGAGCCCAGCACACTGCAGCACTTTACTACCATTCTCCTGCCGTGTGATAAAAGGCTTTTGGAGTCTCTGGTCTCGCCGGCACGATCACTAACAGGAAGACTGATGTTTTTAACTCATGCAGTTAGTCTAACATGTCATGCACACATCATCACGAGAAAACCACTACATATGCATCTGATCCGACCGGATGAGTGTCTAACACGCTACTCTCTCCAGACGGTACAGGTCCACTGGTGCAGAGTCTTTAGTTCTTAACCCTATAAAGCTACCGGGCCTTTAAATGATGATCTGTTGCACAATCTAATCCACACATCTGTCACCTGACTCTTTAAATGACTCTTTTTCTCAAGTAAATGTCAAAATAACTAGTCATGTCTCCAGATGAACTCTTACTGGACTGAAGCAGCTCATCAATCATTTTCTAGAAGAATCTGATCATCAGGATCTTTTGAGGAGCTTTACTTTCACTGTTCCTCAGCAGAGCAATGATCTTCACAAGCCTCCAAACCAACTCGTATCTTCTGAGGAGCCTTTATTTCTTCAGCTCTCAATCAGCACTGCATAATATGTTTGAATTATTTCAATCCCATCTTAATGAGACATACTATTGCAGCGACAACTGATATTTAGATCATTTTATGTCAGTATCTGCTGCACTGTTATAAAGATTTACATCACAAACATCAGAATTCCTCCATAAATATCAACATCTGCAGCTAATTTATATTGGGGCTCAGTTTGAGTCTCTGAATAAAACTGACTTTTTTCTCCTTCATATATATGTATGTGTGTATATATATATATACACACACACACACACTAATCTGTGTCATATGTTTGAGTATGATTCATACGTCAAGCTTCACAGGACTGAATCATGTCGTTCACTGCACTAAAGTCTGGAGGCTCAAATGAAAACGAGGCGTATTTGATTAAAATATTTGTTTTCTCTCTGTTGTATTATCATGAATATTTCATTGTGTGTTTCTGTAGGCTGAGCGTTAATCTCTTAATTGGCATCAGTGAAATTGTGGTAATTAGAAGGAGCTCAGTGTTTATTTACCCTCGACTGTCTTAAATGAAGGGATGTTCTTCTTCACACTGATCCTCCTGCAAATGTATTTGCTTTTAAAACAGCTGCTTTTGGAGACAGAAGGCTTAAACTGAAATAATAATGAAGATGAAAGACAAACGGATGCTTTCAGCTGCACATGAGCTCAATACTGGCTGTGACAGCGTCGTACCTTCATTAGTCAGGCTTACTTACAAAGTTGTGAATTTAACCTATGCGCAAAATTGGAAGATTTCATAAAACCGGTGCTCTTTTAATCAATTAATCACGTCCAAAATAAAAGTTTTTGTTTCCATACTATATGTATATTTATTATTTATAAATACACACACATGCAGTATATATTTAGAAAATATTTACACATATATACATTTATATATTTATGTTATATTATATGTAAATATATTTAATATGTAAACATAGCATATCTTTATATAAATATATGCTTAAGTTTGTATTTATACACGCAGTACACACTAATATAAACAAAAACTTGTATTTTGGATGCAGTTAATTGTGATTAATTGTTTGGCAGCACTATACATAAAAGTATGCACCGTTTCCATCCAACGAGTCAAAGAGAAGAAAACCTTCACTTCCTGATTAACCTGCACTAAAAGTCACTAACAAGCCACTGAATATAATCATTTTTTTATTTATAATGAATGACTTGCTTGATTATTATTATTTTTGCACCAATTAAAAATCACCTTAAGCTTGAGTGAAAACTTTTAAATGAAGGTTTTCTTGTTGTTGTTGTTGTTTTTGGTTTTTTTGTAATTTGAATCATTTCTGATGCAATACTGTGCAGCTGGTTCAATACACATGCAGTCGTCAGTATTCGTATGAGATCACAGTCTTTCTGTCAAACAGACACTCAGACACTGTGATGGAGAGGGATTGAGTGATCTCAGTCCTGTTATATCATCTGTATTTTACTCAAGTATTTGATTGCATGTTATATACAAGCTTGCGATTCAGTTGACATTATGCTCAGTAATAATACCTGAAAAATCCTTCATGATGGAAGAATTTCTAGATATTTTGACTGGAAACAACACAAAAAATCTAAGATAGAATAGCATTTTTGCAGTGTATTCCAGTCTTCAGTGTCACACGATCCTTCAGAAATTATTCTATTATTGCTGTTCTAGAAACATATCTGATTATTATCAATGTTGAAAACAGTTTTTGCAATATATATCGTGTGTGTGTGTATATAAATTTAATTAAACCGATGGCTCTGATTACAGTAATTTGATTATCTAAGTTTTAAATGAAATCATTAGATTGGGGGCTCTGATTATGATTTATCATATATCAGTATCTCTCTTTTAATCTTCCATGTAAAGGAACGGCCTGGCATCAGTGTCTGACTGATGTTGATCAGATGTAATGGTGTGTCAGACCCTCTCATCAGTCACGTGATCATCCCCACAATCCCGACACACTTCTCATGTCCAGAGGAATCTAGGAGTCCAGTGGGGCAAAAGCGAGAACGGCAAACGAGAACAGGCAGAAGTCGGAAACAGCAATTCCAGGTGAAACACGGAGAAACGCTTACAGAGGTGATGAGAAACATACACGCAATGATCAGCGAATTCACAAACAGATAACCGGAACTTAAATACACATACAAATCAGGTCAGGGGGTGGAGCCTTGAATGAACAACCATGACAACAGATGAGGGGGCGGAGACATGAATTGGAAACAGTGACAACATATAAGATGGGCGGAGACATGAGTTCATTGACGAGAGTCCAGGATAGAAAACAGACACAAAACATATAGAGCAGCCTGACGCTGGAGTGCCAACCAGAGAGCTGGGCTGGCACTTCCAGCTGATCGTCACAATTAGTTTATTATAATTTTATTAATATTTAAAAAAGGAATTTCAGAATTAAAGCACAAAACATGACATTTCAGAACCATAAAACAGCACATTTCATGGGGCCCTAAAAATAAATATTTTTGTTAAACTTTTAATATGTTGTTATTAAATTGTATGTACATTTTATAACAATTAGACATGCGTTTAATTAAAACAATATTCAGTGGATCCACTTATTTTCATTTAGGTTTATTTAATTAGACTCTTTTGAGCAAAGGATCCTGTCTTCCAATGAAAAACAACCCTATAGATCGTTTGTGCAAGCAACTTATTATGAACTATATTTATGTTTTAAAGTTAAACGCCATCTAACGGGTGCTAAAATAATGACAGTGTGGTGTTGAAGTGCTCGTAATACCAAGTTTTAAGCATTGTTCAGATTAATACAAGTCTGACGGGTGTTAAGGAAAGACAAAACAATATTTGTATTATCATTTTTTATTTAGGATGAAGTCAAATGGTGATGAGAAAGATCAGATCATTCCACCAGGCAAAAATGAAAAAGTTCTGGAGAGTGATATTGAGCCTCTCTGTGATGGTACCATGAGGCATTGCTCACTAGCAAATCTTAGACAGTCTTTGAGCATTTTGCATTGAGGTCTGTGAAGGTCAGCTGGTCATCAAAGATTACACTAAGATTTCTGACCGAACTCAATGGGTAAACTGTTAGCTGGTGAAATGTTATAGAGGTGGTGTGGCAGGGAAGACAAGATGCTCTGTCTTAACCAGGTTGAGCTGCAGGTGTCTGTGTGATGGGTCTAGTGATGTAGTGTATGTGGAGAAGAGGAGAGGTCCTAGAACCGATCCCTGAGGAACCCCAGTGACCAGTTGATGTGTTTTGGATACCTCTCCTCCATCAGGCCACCCTGAAAGACCTACCAATGAGATAGTAAGAAGAGTCCCTGTGATGCCCAATGATGAGAGGGTGGACAGGAAGATGATTACAATATAACTGTAGTAAGCATGGCAACATTGTCCCCCTGTGAAGGGCCCCCAAAAAACATTCAAGGTGTGTGTGTATGTCCTGTCTGTCTCTCTTACTCTCTGTCTCAGTATGTCTGTAATTGTGCGGTCATGTCGAACACACATCTCTCTCTGTCTCTCTTTCTCCAGGCGTCTTTCAGCATCACTGAGGAGTTTGATTAGCTCAATCTCTGCTCAAATTGCTGTCCGTATGCGAGCGTCTGCGTTATAACCAGCAGAGCAAATGATTAGATCTGTATTTCAGCGCATTAATAACGGCCCTCAAATTAGATGCTCAGGCAACATCCGCAGAAATCAGCTTTCCTCCGAGCGGCCTGATATCTGCAGCACAAACAATCACCAGAATGAAAATCAGGACAGAGATGCAGACAACTCTGAATCCTATTACTGTAGTTCTGTAGGGCAGGATTATTCAAAACTAAAACAGCTACAAAAAACATTGTTACTTTAAACAAAATAAAATGTAAACAACCTTTATTTCAGCTACTGGCCAAATCTAAAACTGAAAAAAAAAAAAAATATATATATATATATATATATTACAAAATAAGAAAAACACACAACAAAAGTACTAAAAATTGAACTAAATTAAAAAAAGATCCCAGGATAATGTCTAAATTAAATCTGATTTAAAATAGCTACAAACTGTAGATGCGTGAGTGTCTGTGATTGAGACACAGCTGAAATGCGAGCCATGACTCCATGTGTTTCTGCGCAGTGTGTGAACCGGTTTCTGTTGCTGCTGGTTTTTGTGGCGTTTTAGTGTCTGACAGATAGACAGCCTGGTCTGATAATTACAGTGTGACATGACGGCCCGCCGCCGCTGACACCCGCCTCCATTTTCTCCTGCACAAATTGCTTTCTGATCTGAAATTGAAAAGCATTTTCTCACATCGGCATGGAAAGCGACACGTTTAATGAAATGGCGACCGGAGATTCAGCTGCTGGCAGAAAATAGTGCGTGTTCTCTGTGAGAGAGACGCGTGACATTTATCTGCTCGCGCTCTGACACTTGACCAGAAATATAAAATAGTCTGTAAACAACCTGTCCATCCTTCGGGAAAAATCCCAGAAATTCCCCTGAAAATAATGAGACATTGGCGTGAAACGGACGGGTGTCCGGCGCTGAGACGAGAGCCGGCGGACGCCTGGAGTGTGTGTTGTTGTGTTCAGGGGATTATGGGAATTAAGAGTCGACTCTCTCAGCATCTAGAGGTGGGATTAACACCTGGAGAGGATCAGGAAAAGCAGGAACACATGCGGTCAGTCACACATTAAAGGCCATTAGGGTCAGTCTCAAACACACACACAGGGCTGGGGTTTGTGGGGCCGGTGCAGGTTGTGCCCATGGGCCCTGTTTGAAATTCTCTAAATCGCACAGATAAATAGATGAGATGCAAATGAAACAATGTATAATCTTTTTTATTTTATTTTTTTCAAGAATGTATGTGAATTGTTTATTTAGACACAGGGTGTCTTTTAATACACACACCCCACTTCTTAAAATTAAAAGATGGAAAACAGACATTTTCTCATGATGAGGGATAAGCAGATGTATGTGTGTGAGAATATACCATGTATGGAATTTAAAAAATGATACAACAGATGATAAGCTATTCTGTTTTTATTTAAGCTCCATTAGATGAGAGGCATGTTGGGAACATTCTCTTGCTGTTTACTGTTGCTGTCAGGAACAATTTTTTTAGAGGAAGGACTGCACTTAAACAACTTGCTTCAAAAAAGTAACATTTCAATACAAATATTTTTAATATGTTTTATTGTGTGGTAATTTTTTTTTTTTTCAGCAATAAGTTACTGGAAGTAGTGCTGTATGGTGAATAAATTACTCCACTTCACGTCATTCCTATCAACCAGGGCTTAAAAACGAAAAAAAAATCCATTCGGTTCACTCTGAGCAGAATTGATATTTTAATGTTTCTGTTCTTGCGTTCCACCTTAAACAGTGCGTTCCGAGAACGGTTTTCTAGAAAAAAATACCGGTTAATAACGTTATTTTTTTCTAAAAACATTTTATATATATATATGTGTGTGTGTGTGTGTGTTTGTCTTTTAATAACATGCTTGACATTATATTTCCAAATAATTAAACTAATTTGTTCGTGTTATTTGTACATC
>JAUCMR010000141.1:3463620-3476645 GCA_032357425.1 Enteromius argenteus | reverse complement strand
GGAGAATCTAAATAATTCCGTTGCTCCTCACTTAGGCAAGGGAGATTTAATTTTGATAAAAATTCAATACTTTGATGATTTTCCAACTCCAACTCAGAGCTGTAAAGATGCTCATAGAAGTTCTTCACCTCACCTCACCTCATCCGGGGCAGTACGCAGGATGCCCTTGCTATTTTTAATGGCTGTTATTGACGACATTACATCATTATGTTTCAGCCTAAAAGCCAGTAATTTAGTGGGTCGTTCTCCATTGAAATAATAATTTTGTTTGGTGCGATGGATCAGAAATTCTGCTTTTCTTAGTAAGATTGCCTTACAATCAGATTTTACATTTCCAAGAATTCTGCTCTTTTGTTCTGAAAAAGTTAAATCTTTTTCCAATATTTCAATTTGGTCCTCCAGCCGATTTAATTCTTTAGTTTTAGACTTATTTTCATAGGAGGCAAAAGAGATACAGTTCCCTCTAAGAAAACATTTGGTTGTTTCCCATAAAATCTGTGGATTTACAGCTGAACTGGAGTTCTCTGAGAGGAGATGAGGGAGATGATGATGAGAGATGTATTAAAGCGCCATCTTTTAGTCCTTTGAAACCTTGTAGGGGGGCACAAATTACAAATCACTTCCGAATGGTCTGAAATCAGCATGGGAAGAATACCAATGCTGTTTACACTCTGAATAAGACATTTTGATACTAAAATATAGTCTATTCTTGTAAAGGTCTTATGTCGGAAAGAATAAAAAGTGTAGTCCCTACAATTTTCATTCTTCATCCTCCAGATATCATTAGTCATTATCCATAATAAAATCATTAAATGCTTGTGAAGAGTGATCCTTATATATCACGGAGAGAGATTTATTGATTGAAGGATTGACGACTGTATTAGCATCTATACCCACCACCAGGCTGTAGTCACCAAAACTGAGAAGGAGCTTGGTAAGCGTAGGGACAAAATCTGCATCAAATTTATTAGGAGCATAGACTGAAACAAAAACAATTTTTCAATTATTCCATGATCCTGAAACATATGTAATCCATCCATGCTCATCACACCCTGATTTCTCTATTATGAATGGAAATCTTCTGTTCTGAAGTATGACCACTCCCCTCGAAGCACTAGTGTAAGATGAGGAGGCTATCATTTTAAAATGCCTGTTTTGACAACGAGTTACATCTGAGGCCCTAAGGTGAGATTCTTGTATAAGGGCAATATCGACTCTTTTACAATGTAAATAGTCCAGGCATTTAGTTCTCTTTAACGGAGAATTCAAGCCATTAACATTGCACGATATCACGTTGATATGTGCCGAACTGTCATGAATGATGTTAAATACTTGAAACAGATGAACCCATAGTAACCGTGCATATAAACAAAAATGTCACCCAAGAAAACCACCAGATTGACAATGTAATCAGAAAGAACAAACCCTGTTATTAACAATGCAGTGATTAAACAAAATAAAAAAAACAAAGAACAAAATATCAATGGCAGCCCGCAGAGAGCAAAAACAAACTCTCTTACCTGCCTGGAAAATAAAATAATTCGAGGCCATGCGTTCGGACTGCTTGGCAAATCAGTGTCCCGCTTGTTCAGATGTCCATATCAGTAATAGGAGCTTACATCCCTACTTGAAATAAGGGGGCACAATGACAATGTGGCTGAGTTTAGTCGACAGCGATTCGTGGCGTCAGGGTAACCTCAGATCCCATCGGGGTGTCAGCATCCAGCGATGAGACGAACTTCTCCAGGTCTGCGGGGGACTTGAAGAAAATCTGCTCATGACCGTTCATCACTTTAACCACCGCCAGGTATAAAAGGAACGACTCAATGCCCAGTTGTTGTAGGCGTTTCGTTCTTTCCGACATAACTTTCCTTTTTTGAGACGGGCCCTTACTGAAATCAGGAAAGAACCACAGCTTTACTCCTTCGTGGCTTAGGGGTGGAGATTTTCTGGATTCCTTCAGGATTGCTTGCCTGTCATTGTACCGGAGAAGCTTGAAAATCAACGTGCGTGCTTTCTTCCTGGTGGAATCTTCGTTCGCATACAGGCGATGCGAGCGTTCAATCTCAATCACCTTCCCTTGTAAGGTCGGCAACCACTTAGGAATCTGGGTCTGCAGGAACTGAATTGCCCACCAGCCTTAGATTATTTTGTCTGGCCTTATCTTCATAAAGCCATAACTTCTCTTTCAGCTCGTCCAAACGTGACGCACTAGCAATGGAATCTTTTTTAATGTCGCACACTGTGGTTTGCATATAATCCATTCTGTCCCCAATCGTTTTCACCTCCTTCTCCAGGGAGTTAAGACGTGTAGAAATCAGTGAGATTTCCTCTCGAACGATCGTTGACATGCTTGATTTTATGGCACTCAGTTGTTTTTCGAGCATCTCGGCAATGGCGTCATGGAGATGTTCGTCGTCTTTAGGTCGTTTTTTTGGAAGGAGAATGTGGTAATTCTTGTTTAGATGCCATCCCTGACGTCGCAAAACCAAAACAAAAACTTAAAAACTCAGCATAAAAGTCCGTAGGTATATTTTATAAGGAAAATGACATCTGAAGCGAAGCGCCGTACCACTAAGCAGCCATCACCGTCCGTTGCGCATGCGCATCCCCCGATTATACATTTATTCAGGAATTATAGTTTGGAAAAGGTCTAACTAATGAAATGTGTATAAATTAGTAACACAATAACAACTAACACAAGCAGGCTAATAAGAGAAAGACTTACTCGTGTAAATGATATCTTCCTGAATCGAGCCGCGCATCAAATCTTCTTTGTCTGGGGTAAAGCAAACCTTATTTCTCACAGCGCGTCTTCTTCCAGAAACGAAAAGCAGCCGAAGTGAACTTGAAGAAAGGTTTTGCTGCAGAGCGCGCGGCGCTGTTGTGGGCGTGTACATGTCGTGCGCGTCTCACGTGGACAATTATAATAACAATAGCGCGTGCAGCTCGGGGGCGTGGTCAAATTAAATATAATGAGCCCAGACAAAGAAAACTAACATTGTGTTGGTTTCATACTGATAACCTTATCACAGAAAATTTGTTTTCGACATGACTAACTTCATTTTAGAGTAGATATATACAGCTTTCTATAGATATAACTCTCATGTCTGTGAGTCACGTGTTCGCTGAGTTTCAGTTCATTTTATTGACGTGTTTCAATCTGAACATCACGGAGACCGAGACAGCAGAGAACGCACCCTGTTAATAATCTTTATTTACCAAAAGCAGAATGTTTTGTTGATATTGTGAGTGTATACAAATAAAAATAGACCCTTTACAGATTTAAATGCTGTATTACTCTTATATGTAGGTTCATATATGACAGAGCAGTTTCAGTTCTTTTTGCTGACGTCTGAAAAAAATCCACGCACTCCTGTCGGCGGCATAGCTGAACCCAGGCGGTTAAAATAGGTTAAAATGTTTTTTTTTTTTTTTTATTCCACTTAAATTATAAGTTGTTATATTTTTAAGTCTGATCAAGTTTATAGAGAGTAGTGTCGGTATCAGTGATATTTGCCTGTATTTTAACAGTGATATTTTGTTGTTAAAAATAAATAAATAAAAAATAATATAATCAAACGGTCTCACTATTTACATGAGAATTACTCTCTCTCTTTCTCCGCTGTAAGGTACATCTTTTCTTTCTCAGTGTTGCCGTGGTGATGGTAACAGTGCCATCCTTCCTTCAGCTTGCCTGTCATGGTTACCAGGCAACAGGCTCATCTCCCAGCAACAGCTGTAGAGTTATGCTGAAGGTACTGAAGTACAATTCAAAGAAACGCAACTCAGCTGATGCATTCTGGGAAATGAAGTGTGTACAAAATACAGTACTTTTCAGGAGCTGACATGAAGAGCTTTATTTGGAAACAATGAATCTTTTGAGTGCTTGTGGCGTGATTTTGCTGATGAATGCATCTGCATAGTAAAAAAAAATATTTATATATATGTATATGTTCAGTAACTGTTTGTGTATCATATGAGAATATAGTAATATTATATATTATTATATAAATTACCATGCTTTTATTTGAATTATTATTAACTACAAAATAAATGAAGTATACAACATATATTATAAGCAGTATAATATATAAATGCTCAAGCTTTTATTTTGATGAGCTTCCGCTGCTGTTTTGAGTCTGGCTCGGCTTCACAGGACGTGAACCAGGAGAAAAACTGAAGAAAAAACTATTAGGAGCTTCAGTTTTTCTTTAAATGCTGCTGAAAAAGTACGTTTAATTGTGTTGTTTTTCGTTTAGCGTTCCCATCTCAGAGACTGCTTTGACTGCATTCATTGTTCTTCACAAGGAACATCTGTGAAGCATCAGACCAGAGCGTTATATCCAGCACTGATGATCTGTGTGATGTTCAGTTTTTGGAGGATCTGTGTGATGAGTTTGTTCTGAAACACAGTTTGGCTGGACTCATGATCCACTGCAGATCTAGTGTGTAGTGTGTAACATCAGTCATCTTCTCACCTGTTGAGCGCTCCGTCTGATATTAGATTGTGAACGTTATTTATAGTGTTTGTGTCTAATTAAAATCACAGCAGGTCGAGAGCGTGTGAAATCTCTCCTGTGACATTCTGACACTCGTTCTTTAGCTGTGAAGAAACCAGATAACACTCTGCGTCTCCATTCTTCTGATGCACATTTAACCCTTGTACGTTACTGACGATGATTGGAAACGTTTAGCTCAGTCAAAGAAGAGGCCATCCAAGATCAGGATGAGTTTGTTTCTGGCTCTTCATCAGATCCCAGCACCTGATGTCAAATATTAGTTCAGAACTGATCTGGATGATGTAATCTGATTTTAAATTCAGTTTGGATGCTGGTTTCTTCCAGGGGTACTTGGGTGAAAACAGGGCGTTAATCGAACACTGACATTAGTTTAATGTATGAGGGCTGATATTTGACATTCAATTTACATCAAATAAAAATTGTGTCAAGTTTTTAACATCAGTTTGATTTGCATATTTGACCTGTTCTTTTAAGGTGATTTTGATCTTTTTGCAGTGAATGGGTGCCATCAGAATGAGAGTCTTAACATCAGAATAATCCACAGCACTCCAGTCAAAAATCATCTTAATGCTGGATTAGTTTGATCTTTTGTTTTCTCCAGATGCTAACTGATGGACTGGAGTGCTGTGGATTATTCTGATGTTTTTTATCAGACTCTCGTTCTGACGGCACCCATTCACATCCATTACTGAGACATTTCTCCAGATCTGATGAAGACACACACTCCTCCTGATCTGAGCTGATTTGAGGGTGAGGATATTTACAGCACATGCTCATTTTTGCCTGGTCTATCCGTGTTCAGTAAGACAGTGTGTTTGTGTCGCGTGATAAAGTGGCCTGATGGAAGCAGAGGCTTCGTCACAAACGGTCGGATCATTATCTCATCAGTTTGTGAGTTTTTGCAGATCTCAGGAGCTGAATGCTGTTTGTTGTGTCAGTGAAAATGTTTCTGCAGTGATGGATTCCTCTGCATTCATTCTTCTGGTTAGATTCCCCTGCTTATGAATGTTAATTAAATGGTGTTAATTATTAAGCATGTTCTTCTTCAGGTCACGTTTAGCAGTGTTAATATGTTTCTGGTCTGATGTTGGCTTGTATTGTCTGTCTCTGGTGATCTGTGTGTTTCTCTCAGCGTTTGGTTCAGAGAAGAGTTTCCTGGTGCTCTCGAGGCACAGAAACACGCAGATAAATCAAGCTTGAGTGATTCGGTGTCTGTTTAAAAGGCCAGGGACATTATTACTGGTTTATTTTCAGGGCTCTTTCCTTCCTGTTTTTCTGTCTTTCTTGCAGGATTGAAATAAAAGAGATGGACATTTACATAATTGCATCAGATTGTCTTCAGCTCTTCATTTCTGTCTTTCATTGCTCGTGTAATGGTTCAGTCTGTATCATGTCTCTTCATCATGTTTTCATCGTGAGTTGCGCCGCCCTGCTGGAGACCATGAGAGGATGCCATATAATCTTTATAATTATTATTATTATTAGAATTCAAAAGTCTGGGCTCAGTAACTATCTTTACTATCAATGCAATGCATCCTTGATGAATAAAGGCTTTTAATAAAAATAAATAAATAGCCTTACTTCCAGCAGATTGTTGAATGCTAGAGTAATTTCATATAAAAGCCCAGTGAAAAAACGCCACTGAAATACAATAGCACAATATTCTGAATATTCATAATACTTCAGCTGGTAAAATGGTGCGTTTGCCTGTCTTGAACATTAATCACATCATGTGTCTGTATTTAAACTGCATGATATGTGAGTATTCACATGAATGCTACAATCTTTAGTTTAAAGGGTTATATCACCACAAAGGGATCATCGTTTACTCTGCATCATGTTTGGTTCCCAGCTTTCTTTAGAATATCCAGTGTTTCACAGAAGAGAGCGAGAGTGAATTCACCCTCATCCATGGGCATACATTTCATCTAAATATTGGGGGACAATAAATGATATAGAATGAAGACACTGTGTGTGTGTGAGAGAGAGAGACTATTTCTCATTATTTATTTATTTATTTGTTACAGCATTTAATATGTGAACATATTTTCACAGTTACAGTGTTAATTGACTGTTTTTCACTAATATTTTTCACTAATATATGTGAATATACAAACCTACTAAACACTAAGAAATGCTTTGTGATGAGTGTGTGTGTAGATTTCTGGCATGAAGATCCGTATCATTTCTCTTTATGGACTGCTTATTTATAAGCTACACATCTGCTGCTGCTGCTATTATCAGCTATAACACACACACATGAATCACGAGTGTCCTCGGGCCGCTCTCGTCTGAGTTATTCCGTGACATTCACGAGGCGCTCCATCTGTCTGACCTCATGTGTTTGTGTGTAGTTAGGTCTTCACCTGCTCCATCGCTGATGACATCACTTCCTGTTCCTGTGCAGCTCTGTGTGTTTGTGTGTATGTGTGTTCAGGCGTTTGTGGTTTATGAGGACACCTCCTGTGTCCTCGTAAAACAAAAGGCTTAAAAAACATACTAAACAGTGTTCTATGAAATTCAAAAAGTGCACACAGTTTCCTGTAAGGGGTAGGTTTAGGTGTAGGGTCAGTGTAGGACAATACCACATACAGTCTGTACAGTATAAACACCATTACACCTATGGAGAGACCCCGTAAACCAGAAATGCAAGTATGTGTGTGTAAGTGTGTGTGTCTGTGTGAGTGTGCAATATCGCTGATATCTCAAATGTTTTAAATAGCAGCTTATTACTTAAACTATGTGGATGTGGTATAAATGTGTTGAATTGAGTGTTTTTGACAACTCCTTGAATTGTGCTTCGTTGTATTTAATTATTAGTTTGTTTCATGTGTTTGTTTGTCTGTCCATGATTATTTGTAGAGATGAAATCTTTACTCAGATTGTGTTTTTTCAGCCTGATCATGAATATTCACAGAGATGTCTGTGTAAAACCTCAAATTATGTGGATTTATTTCACATTTCTTGAATTTGTTATTCCATTATTTTCAGTCGTGTCCTGAATATTCACAGAATTTAGATCCAGCTAGTGTTTTGTTGACTGTGTTTAATGTCAATCTGCTTTGACCGTGATGATCTGATGGCGACTGAGAACCTTTCAATTGCATAAAATCAGTTTAATTTTGAGGTGTCTGGTTGATAATTGTATTAATTATCAATAAGCAAACTTTTGTTCTGATATGAGCAGTAAATGTTTTCAGGTGATTGAACATGAGCACTAAACCTCTCTCTCTCTCTCTCTCTCTCTCTCTCTCTGTCTGTCTGTCTGTAGGAGACTCGTCTCTAGTGGGTGAGTACAGCATGTTTCTTCTCTTCTGCTGATCTTTATACAGATGTCATGAACCACTGAAGGTTGTGAGCGTGACATTCATGTCAAACCACATTATTTTTCTCTCTTTTTTGTTGATGCAGGATTGTAACAACACAAAAACATAGCAGAAAAACTGCCACAGAATGTTGGCTTGGCTGACAGTCAGCTTGATGTATTGATTGTATGCCGTTTTTAGTTGATATTAGCTACTTTTTACTTTATTACTTTTTAGAGGTTTTGAGAAAAAAAACCACATATACATGTCCATTTATACATACATTTCAGATTTGGGATAGAGCAGTGTTTGAATGTCACTGTAGTTGGAGCAGGTGGTTATGAAGAGTAGCTCTGGTTGGTTACGAGTCTGCTCCTCGTCAAGTTTGGTATCTGACTGTGCTGTTGTGTAGTCTCTCTTTAGTGCTGTTTACTTTTGTGTTAAGCTAGTTTTCTTTTAGTGCATGGTTGGCCAGAGTCGTTGGTGAACTGAGGCTGGTTATTGTTAGCTGTGTTAGTCTGATCAGGCTGTTTGTGGAGCTGGGGACCAGCTCTTTTCAGCATTCATTTCATGTTTTTTTAAAAAGGGGTCATGAAGTGAGAAACCAAAATTCTTTATATGGTTGCCTGTTTAGCTCCACCCACCTGTTTTACGTTGGCAGCTGTTTTGCCCCGCCCACTCATTCTATATCACTGTCTGTTTAGTTTATGATAAGACATGTGGTTACACTGTTTTTTATGCATCTAAAATTTGGTTGCTCTTTTCTCAATGTGGATTAATAGAGGGTGTTAGCCTAATTCTACTCTTCTTGCGGTATCACGTGTGATTCTCTGTACTCTAAGGGTGCTTTTACAAAACTCTGCATGCAGGGCTTCGGCTGTATTTAGTGCATGTAGTGATGTATAGTATAGTTGTATAGAAGTGGCTGTACTCTCTTTCTCCATCTCTCTATTCATAATGGTGGCTGTTTGAGACTGTATTGCTTTCAATCAATCATGGTCTGCTTAGAGCTGAATGTGTTGACAGCTGCACTTCTGTTGCCTTTCACTGAAGACATACGAGACAGAGAAATGAAATGACTGGAGACTTTAGACTTTCACTCAGTGTTATTGACCACATTCAGCTAAATATCCTCACACATGCACGGCTGATGATTTATTTGAGTCTTGGCAGATCATAATCAGCAATTCTTAAAGACATCCTCAAATCAGAACAAAGTCTTTTTGCTGTCTCAGGTTCTTTATGTCACGTGATGTTTGAAGATCTGCTAAAATATGCACTGTATTCACATGCTAGGAGTGCTGGGAAGGTTACTTTGGAAGTGGAATAGGTTACAGATTACCATATTTAAAATGTAACTATTTCAGTTACTTCATTAAAGTAAATAATTTTCTACATGTGTCATTGTTAAAATCTGTGTTAAATCAAACTGGACTATATTTATTTTGTTAGCTCACATTGCTTTTTTGTGGTGAATTCATCCATGCAAGTCAATCCACAACAAAATGTATGCCTTCAAAAGGTTTAATCCAAATCTGAAAATGCTCCTCCTCTTTAAAACGAAGCATGTTGGGCTCCAAAACTGCTAAAAAAATCATGTACTGATAAAAGTTTTAATAAGTAGTTTGAATTTAGTTTAGGTGAATTAACTTGATCTATCACCTTGTTTTGTTTCAAATATATTGTAGTCTGCACAGATAGCCTCGTGAGCAGTGTGTCAACATACGACTCGAGTTCAAAGCCCTTTCCTGATCCCACCCCCTCTCTCTGTCATATCAGAATAAAGGCAAAAATAAATCGTAAAAATAATACAGTTTAGCGAACGAGCATGTAGAAACACGCGACTGCTGTCGGTCTGCGGAGGGTCCCGTTGACTCTCACCACTGAGCTGCTGGTTTGTGGAAGAAAATCCAGTGCAATGAGAAAAGATGGAGGCTTGTTGAACAAATCCTCGCCCCTGCATCTCCTCCTCGTGTGGGATTTCAGAGGCACTCCAGAGGAATTATGGGAGATGTAGTCCATGGAAGTAAAGCGGCTTATCCGCCATACTCCTGACCAAATGCGCTAAGCCTGAGAGATAAAGAGACAGACAGAGAGGCCCAGAGACGCATGCGGATGTTATCTGGAAAAGAGAGGCGTGGGAATACGCTGAAATACTGCAGTCCTATCAGAAATAGAGGGGAATGACGGCTCTTTATCTGGAGCTTGGAGCAGGAGTTGCTCACATTAATCCTGGACGGCTAGTTCCTCATCTGAAGCCCTACCTGGACAGCATTCTGAGCGCTTTAATCATGAGCAGCTCCAGTGTTTACAGTCTCTCTCTGACTGAAGATATTGTGTGTTGAAAGCCACAGAATGACGTCTGTCCTTCAACGTCTGCGTCAGAACTGTGTCTGATTCACCATATGATTCAGAAACAAGCCGTCATTAAAACAGCCCCTGCGGTGTGCGAGTGTGTGTGTAAACTGATTCTTACTCAAAAATTAACTAATTCTGAAAAAGTTCCCTAAATGACAAACGTAGTGGTTACAGTAGAAGTCTGTGATATGTTCACTTATGTGTGTGTGTGTGTGTTGGTGGCCAATTGCTTTAAGGGGTTTAGCTGGCTAGTAATAGCCTAGTCATAAGTTTTACCAACAGGCAAACAGCTCAGAAACACACACAATCACTGTGTGTGTGTGTGTTCCTGCCAGCTTTGCCTTCAGAAATCCTCCCTCACAGAATCTAATTAAAATAGGAGAGAGTTGCAGTGATATAGGGCGAGGACACACACACACCCAGTAAACCTGAGTGGGAAATTCTAACTATGTTGAGCAGATTAAATGTGTCCACAGTTGCTCTGGGTGTTTAGCAGCTTGTAAACGTGTGTCGAATCGTGAACTGCCTGCTATTGTGTCCTAACGTTATTCGGCCTTTTTCTCGTTTTACGTGTCCTCACTTCTCAAGAAAGGCTCATAAATCTACCAAATCATGTTTATGTTTTAGTCTAGTGATGTCTGTGAGGGTTTGGTTTAGGGGTCAGAGGTCAAGTTAGGACACAGAAAATATCCTTATCCTCGACTCACAGATAAAGCCAAACAAACATGATTGTATTGTGTGTGTGTGCCTGAAATATGAAATAATAGTCAGAACAATCAAAACTGTTGAAATCAAACCATTTATTGAACCATATGAGGAAATATATGTGTTTGATGTTTTGTATCTTATTTGTTCTACCGCATCAGGCTTTTATGGCTCATGTATTCTGATAGTGAGAATATGGAGGAAAGAAAAGAGCTCAGATTTATTCATGGTGATTATGATGAAATTCTGATGTTTGTAATGTAAATTAATGAGGTCTTTGTAACAGTAAAGCAGATACTTAAATAAAATGATATAAATATCAGTCGATTCATTTCTGTTTGATGCTGTTAAATCACAGTGAGACGTTTCAGCCATCTCTCTGTCTCTTTCTCTCTCTCTCTCGTGTCTGATCTGTTGAGGTTGGTGTAATTGTGTTGAATGCGTGCAGAGAATTGAGAAAGGAGACGATATTTCTTTCACGTGTCAGAGCGTTTGTCTCTGTCTTTCATGTGTGAGAACGATTATGAGACGCACGGACAGCAGCCCCTGCCGCTAATTTCATTACAAACAGAAGTGAAGAATCCATTTCATTGCATTTCCACTGCTTCAGAGGCAAAAGAAGCAATATCAAGAGCTAACACTAACTATCTGAGTTTGTGCTTGAACACTAATAGTGCTGGATGTGGTGTAGTGTGTATGTGCAGTGTTGTGTGCAGTGTGCAGTGTTATGTGTGTGTGTGTGTGTGTGTGCAGTGTTGGTGAGCACCACTCTGATTGTGTGCTGTATTACTGTGTTACCGCATGACTCCAGCACAAAGAGCCTCCATTTTTCTTTGAGGAATTGCGTTCCTGAGCCGAGAGGCAATTTTCACGAGCTCTCTGTCATTTCCCCCTCGTGTGCTCTCCATCTCACACATTCAGCCTTCCCAGAATCCTCCATTCTGCCTTCTCTGTCTGTCTGTCTGAGAGCAGGTCTGTGAAGACACACACACACAGATCACAGGGGGTTTGTGTTGAGTTTTCCGGCTCTCTCTGCAGTGAGTTTAAGGTGCTGTTCACCCATTTAGGAGCTTTAAAAACAGATTAAACAGAAACTGAATGATAATGTGTCTGATTGCCACAGACAGAGAAAGAGAGAGAGAAAGACACACACACAGAGAGAGAGCGACAGACAGATGGCTAATATCACCGGATTTGTGTGATGTTTGGTTAATAATCATTAGGTTTTACTGTTTTGCTTTATTGCTATATTAACTATATTATATACACTTATTGCACGGCTTCGTGTAATACTGGATTCCGATTGGTCAGTCGCCACATTCCAAGGTTTGTTATTCCCAGATAACAACCAGTAAAACTAATAACACAGGCCCATCCGGGTACTACGCGTCATCTTGACCATTATTACATCACTCCGCTGTCGCTGACAGTTTGGCGCCGTCCTGTGGCTTAAAAATGTTTAACACAGAGTTAAAATGGAGGACTTCAACATTAATTTCAAGATTTACGGGAAAAGCAAAAGCAGTGGATTTCAATAGTGGATACAACATGACTCGACTGACTCCCCAGTTAAAATAATTTTTCATTATTGTATAATGTTATTTATTTATTGTTTTATTATTTACTTTTGGGGCAAGAAGCTGTGTAATAAGCGGGATAATGTCCAGCTAGCAGGTTGTTATTGCAGAGTAAAGCCCTTCAGTCTTATACAACATCCGCTTCACATCGGGCTTTATTCTGTGATAACAACCTGCTTGCTGGACATTATCCCTTACTGAAGAAAGTGCCATGTCATCTGGATTAGTGGTCAAATATCAGCATCTGCCGATTATTTTTTCTGTTTAGCTAACTGTTTAAGGCAGGGCTTTTATTTTGGACGGCACTGCGAAAGGAAGTGCTTGAACACACAGTGCTCAGATTCTCCCTCTTTGTTCACCGCCGTCATTCAGTTCTGTCTAATATGGGTAGAAGTCTATATAATTATCAGATAAAACTGTTAAACAAAGGAATTAGTATTATAATATAATTATAGTATTATAATGATTGCTTTAATATTATTATCAATCAATCAATCACTTTTATTTATATAGTGCTTTTAACAATACAGATTGTAGCAAAGCACTGAACATTATCA
>JAUCMR010000141.1:3328546-3342005 GCA_032357425.1 Enteromius argenteus | reverse complement strand
ATAATGTTCAGTGCTTTGCTACAATCTGTATTGTTAAAAGCGCTATAGAAATAAAAGTGATTGATTGATTGATTGATGTACAGTATAATACCCTTATGTTGCATAACCTTCATCGTAGTTGCTCGTACATTTGTGTACATGACATTAAAATAGAACGTTCTGCCATTCTAGAATATTCGGAAGAGAATTCAGAGATCCCTGAGTTGTTAGATTTGGTGTCAATTCTGAAATTCATTTGAAGAAGCTCAGATGATTTGCTGGGAAGAGGTTGAACTGCTGTTGATCAGTGCTGTGTGTTTCTCAGAGGAACGTCTCTGGTTTCCTGTGCTTGTGAATGTGTGTGAAACAGTGGTTCACTAGGTTTCACTGCGACTAAATTAGTCATCGAGTCTAGAAACCAGTAACCAGTGTGTGTTTCCCTGACGCCTCCCTCGCTCACTCACTCACTCTCTCTCTCTCTCTCTCTCTCTCTCTCCCTCACTCTCTCACTCGCTCCCTCCTCCTCCTCCGCCTCTCTCTGTGTTTTCCGCAGCTGTGTCTCTCTCGTTCTCTCTCAGTCTCACACGAGCCGAGCGTCTCCTCAGCTTCAGCACTGCCACATCTCTGTCTCTGTGTCTGTCCTGGTCTCTCTGGCGCATCACTGCCGTCTCCGGCTGTTAGATCAGCGAGAGGATGGGTTGGTTTCATTAGAACACCGGGACTGAGCTCGGATGGAGAGAAGGGATTTACCCAGACAGGAAGATAAAGTTAATGAGAGCCGTGGATCGTAGGCAGAGGGGCGGCTCGATTCGGTGATGAAGCTGATCCTTGCTTTCCTTGTTGCGTCCCGGAGGCTGGAGTCCCTCCTCGATTTATTTCGCCTGGTCTCTGGTTTCAGCTCACGTCTCTGTGTTTTCTGCTCATCTCTGGAGGATTGATCATCTAATAGAAGAATCGGTCGTTTGGAGCAGCGTCTCGTCTCTCCTCCCGTCCCTTGGGAAGCTCATTCTGTTTTTCTTCTGTTGGTTTGGTTTTTAATTCGAGATCGCTCCGTCTGTCTGAGTTTTCCAGGATGGTGTGTGTCTCGGTGGACTTTGGATGGATAACCTCTTGGCAAACTTGAGGATCAACTCATCAGATTTGGGAGGATTCTAGTTTGGTTAAGGCTTTTTTTAGCTTTCATTTCGATGTAGATCTAACTAGAGGTTTGTAGTGCTTTCGTTTATTAGTTAGATTAACCTAGCAGTTTATTACTGCATTTTTTTAAAAAAAATTTTTGCTTTCGAAGGGTACTTGACCTGACCATTGGATTGCATCGTGGAAAATGGAATTGTCTTTTTAATTCCTTTCTAATTCCTTAGTTTGTTTTTTGGTTTGCAGTTTTCATGATCCCAAGCAACCCAGATCTTTTTGGTTCCACGTGATCGAGGCGGTAATCTAGAAATCATGGATACCAGCTCGGTCTGAAATGTCTTCCTGTTTTTGTCACGTGAGGAGGCGTGGCATGGAGGCCCCGCCCCCTTTCTCTTCCGCCCTCAGGGCTTTGCTTCTAAGCAGTGGATTAGTGCTTTACCCACGAGCCCCAGTGGCAGCTCCGCCCCAGCTCTTCTGGACCAGCGTGTCTGGGTTATGCCGGCTGGTTCTGTCCCTGGCGCTGCTCACCTTCCCGGGGCCTGCGGTCTCCGCTAGAGTGTCGTCAAGCCTGAGCACCACACATCACGTTCACCACTTCCACAACAAACACGGCACCGTGCCCATCGCCATCAACCGGATGCCCTTCCTGACGCGGGGAAGCCACGGTAGGTGCCAGTGATTCTGGAGGCCATGTTTGTTCAGCTTTGGCTCAGCAGGCCACGGCCTTGTTCTCCAGCGGCCAGTGAATAAGTGTGTTTTGCTATATCAGTGACTTCCTGGTGTGGATCCTTCTGCCCAAAGCTGCTAACACTGCATTCGAGTTGTTTTGTTGATTTCTGCAATCCCTGGGATGATGTACAGCAGTGCTTCCCAACCCTGATCCTGGAGCTCCAGCGCTGCACATTTAATCAAACACCTGATTCAGGTCTTCAGCTCATTAACAGAGACTCCAAGTCTTGAACTTGCTGCATCAGACAAAAGAGTGTGTAGTGTTTAGGAGCCTCCAGGGATGTAGCTGGGAAGCTTCAGGAAGCCATGAAACCAGACTTCTGTGAGCTCAGCGATGCTGAGTTCTGGGCCATGGCTATAAATCCAGATTTATGTAAGGAATAATCTTCCTTTGTGCTGCTTGAGCCGTGGAACCGCTGTAGAAGCTTCGCTGTAGAGAGTCTGTCAGTTCCTAATGCAGTTTAATGCTAATTTGTGATATGAATAGAGACTCCTCACAGTTACTCACCGGCACTGCAGGAATTAACGTTTGCCGTGTTTTGTCTGAGATGTCCTCCATTGTGTCTCTATATTTGTTCCTCCTCTCGTTCCTTCTCGTCTCATTTATTCTGTTGGGTGTTAATGTCGTTGAGAGGTTGTAAACCCTGCAGTCGGTCGTCCTGAACGTGTCTGTGTTGGTGATGATTGCTTCTCAGCTCTTCTGTTTGATCGTGTCCATGAGAGATTAGTAAGCTACCTTGTTCTGGTTGTGTTGGGAAATCAGACCTGTACTGTTAAAAGTAGTTTCTTTATTGGCATCGGCGGTTCCATTAGAAACCTTAAAGGTGGCGTGTCATGAATATCTGATGTTTAAGTGCTATAACCAGGTGCCCATTGCATCTACCAACCTAGAAAATGTGCAAAACAACCCAGTACTGTTTCGGTAAACTTTCCTCTGCAAGCTTGTGAAAAAAACCCCAAGTGCGTCAGATTTTTGCCCGCTGTGACGTAGAAAGGGGATCTAATTATAAGATTATTTCCACCCACAGTGCCACCCTTGTGTTTTCACAAGCGATTAATGCCATGGTGAAAGTTTGCTAACTGTTCTGTGTCTGCTAGTGACAGAGCACTATTTAGAAAGCATTGGATTTATTGATTTATTTACTGTATATTACACTGCTGCCACACAGATCTGATATAAACATGACATTTCTTTCCCAGTTATTTGCCTTCATCAACATAAATGACTGTTTTTGTGACTCCTGTGTGTTTTTAAAATAAACGTGTGTATTTGACAGTTTAAGTGCAATAAGACATGAAAAAGATCTTAGTTTAGTGCACTCAGAAAACCCTACATCAGAAGTTTAAACTGATATGGCTTTAAAACACGTGATTTCAGCGGGATAGACGTGATCATCAAAACAGATGAAAATCGCTGTAAAGGCACAGCTCTGTTCTAGAAAAGTGGACGCAGAGAAGCAACTCATTTGCATTTAAAGAGACATGCATGAAAACAAAAACTGTTTCTGCTTCCACAAAAAAAGGCATTTTTACAATGATATATTAAATAATCTGTAGGGTATTTTGAGCTGAATCTTCACAGATGCGGTCTCAGGACACCTGAGACTTCTATTACATCTTATAAAATGGTTTCTTTAAACATCCATGGAACCCCGTGTTCTAATTAAAATATTCTTCATGCTTAGAAAAACTTGGATCGCTTGGTTACCAAAATGGTTCTGCTATGGCTCCGCTGCATCCCCCCCCCCTTCTTTGGGAATGTTATTTTTTAAACTGCCTCTCCATAGATAGGGCGTGCATAATCAGATTGCAGTTCTCTTGCATCTTTCGTGTGCACAGCTATTTGAATTTGCATAATTAACACAGCGGCGTCCCGTGGAAGCCTGAGTGCGCTGGAGTCTGACAGCTCACGCTCGGCTCCGGGTGAACGTTCAGCAGGAGCCTCGGGGAGAGCAAAAACAAGAAAACAGCTTGAGAGAAATAGAAATGATAATTCTGTGAGATTCTGTGCTGAAGCCTTCGGAGCGGGATCAGAGTGTGTGTCCCCTGAAACACTGACCCCGTGCTGAACCGTTTCCAGTTCATCGGCTTCATGTCTGACCGCAGGCGTCTCCTGGAGGAATCCTTCAAAAACAAACCCCTCTGACTTTATTTCTTTAGTAAAACATCCCATTTCTCATTCCCATCAGGCTTGATGTCAAAATCACATGAGATCTGATGATGGCTGGTGCTGTCTGAGAGCTCTTCTTGAGTCATTTCAGCATTCAGGGTGTGATGTTGTGTACCACTCCTACCCATAATTCCACACGACCGCCCTCCTTATATGCCTGCGTGTGTTTTATTTACACCAGCGTCAATCCAAGATGGCTGACGAAAGTGTTGAAGCACCTCATGAATATCTCCCTCTGTTGTACGTTCCAGGAGATTCAGACAGCTGATGTAAGAGTGATTCAGGAGCTCTTCGTCTGTTTGCTGTCGTTCAGAACTGAACTGAGCTGACATGTCTGTGGGAGTGCGCTTTGTCATTTATTCAGAGTTTAGTTTATTTAGATTGATTTATGGTGCTTTTATGATCATTTTTGCTGCTTAGTGTTTGGAAAGTGCAGCGTGAACTTTCTGCAGTCATACACATTCTCTGATTGAAGTGTTCAATAGTTCAAGTCAAATTTATTTTCACGACACACATTGTTTCAAAACAGCTTTATATGTTTAACAAGAAGCTATTAAAGTGACATTTGTTAGTGTTCTCTGAACTGCCTGTTTTTTTGTTTTTCTTTTTTAAGGAATTTCATGTTATAACTTATCATTCGGCAAAAATTATGGGAAAGTAAAACATTCCAGATTAAACTAAAATATAAAAAAAGAAAACATTCTGATGTATGAGGGTCAAAGGCGTTTAAATGTCCACATCAAAAGTGATTTTATATCCATAGAAAGCCCATTACATGCAAGTAAACTGTATCATTTTAAGGTTTATAAAATAACTAAAAGTGGGTGAAGCAGTGTTTCATTTATTATTCAGCGTAACAAAAAAACATTAAAACAACATACTTATTCTGATCTCTACTTTTTAAAATATATATAATATAAGTGAGCATACTAAATTTTATTGCATTTTAAATGAGTAAAAAAAAAATATTGCTAAAAAATGGCCTAAATTGAATTGATGCAAAGTTAAAGAAAAAAATTCATTCCATTACAAGTAAATTGTATTTGGGGTAAAGCTAATCAGTCTAAACGTAAAAATTATATTTTAGCAGATTTTCGGTAAATCATAGTAAAAAGCATAATATTTATTTTTGTGCAGAAAAAATACATAAACAGGACACTTTTTAATGTATTAACGTATTAATTATTGATTTGATTCTTTAAAAATAAAAGTATTTGACCCACAAATGTTCCTTCTGCTAAAGCCCAGGATCTTCCTGGAAAAACATATGTTTGTAACCTCGAGAGAACCTTCCAGAATGTTTGTTTTCAGCTGCGTTCACAGAATATCCTGACGTTCCTGTTTCTGCTATCTCCTGCTCACACGTACCGAGCAGAGCTGCTGAGGATGATCTGGTGCGCTGTCTCTCTGTGTTCTGCTGCTGCTCCTGTCCTTGGGCTCTGTTTCTGCAGCGTTTGCTGATGCAAGTCCACATGGAGCCGGCCTCTCCTTGAGGATCCTGGAGATGTGTCATCATCCTCTGCAGTCGGCCGGTGTGTGTGTCACACACAGCTGCGTGATTAACGCTCCTCAGAAGACCTGAGCTGCAAACACTGGAGCAGGTTTAGTTCACACGGCTGTCAGCAGAGCATTACTGCTTCAGCGTCTCTGGGTTCAGTCTGAGAGGTGTGTTTCTGCAGCCGAAGGATCGATCTGCTGATGTGATCTGAAGGACTGATGTGTGTGTGTGTGTTTGATGCTCAGCGGAGGTTCAAGGTCAGTATTGATGGATATTGAGCGTAGTCAGGGCTAATGAAGGTGTGTGTGTGAATCTGAGAGAATGCTTCTCATGCAGACACACACTCATTTAAACAGTGATGAGAAGAGCGCTGCTTCTGTTCTTCTGCTGATTAATGGAGAGCATCTTGATCGATCAGTGTGTGTGTTTATGAGTCACTGACACACGTTTGCTTCCCTCTCTTAGTGAGGACATGTCACAGACTTTCACTGATTTTCTATTTTCATCAAGGATATCTTCTATGAGCTCTAAACTTACCCATCACACAAACATCTGCAGAACTCTTTACATCATCATCATTTTCTGTCTTTTAACTCGTGAGGAGCTGTCAGACGTGTCACTAGTTATTAAAGCATTTCACAAATACCGTACACACACATATAACACGCACTCACACACACACCACAAGTACCGTACACACACGCATGCTTAATTAACACTGACTGGAGTTTGTCTTAATGGAATAATTTCTGTTTCTTCTTAAACTGATGGCTCCTAACCGTCTGACCACAGATTCTCAGTGTTTCTGAGTGTTCAGAGAGCTCTTTGGAGAAGACGGTCAGAAGAGAAGTCTGGTCCTGTGTCTCTTTCATTATTTGATTATTATTCGCTGCGAGTCGGTCACTGGATGGAGTCCAGCAGACTTCAGCTGCTTTATTCTGTCCTTATCACATAAAGAGGAGCCTAAAACTGTGTGAGCCTCAGTTTGACACAAACACCTCCAGAAATGACTGTTTGTTACAGGGTCGGTGTGTGTGTGTGTGTGTGTATCATCACTCCACAACAGCAGTAGATGTTGTGTGTGTGTTACTGTGTGTACAGTCCTGTGATAATGCGCTCTATACTGTACTGATATTTAAAGAAGAGATGTTAGAATTCGATGAAATCTCCGAGCTCTTCTCATTAGACTCTGCTATTCTCTAATAGTTCTCGTTTGGAGCTCTGTGTGAAATCACACACACACACACACACACACACACACACTCACTCTTTTGGCCTGGTTACCCATAGCAACCGCTCTTCAGGTGTCCTTGAGTGGGTCTGTTGGTGTTTTCTAAGGACACTCAGAACTCTTCTGCAGGTGAACACAGCTCCCAGAATCCATCAGCACACCTGTCAATCACCCATCTGGAGCTCCGCCCACACACACGCATCAGGGGCTTGTGATGCTTGACTGCTCATTCAACAGTAAACGAGTCAGAGACGGTCTCTGGGGAGTTTTTGTCTTTGAGTGTTAATATTTTAGCCGTGATCAGTTTTGAGTCACAAATCAAATGTGAATCTCCTGGAATAGGTTTGTTTTTATTCTAGTGAATCATTTCATTCAAACTGTGTTTAGTTTGATTGTAATTTAGATTGGTGGGAGTCCAATTCATTAAAGTTAATTAATTAATTTGGTTGATTGGAAATCCAAATCCTTTCAGTGAATCAGTTCAAATGAGTGAATAAGATTCCAGTTCATTAGTCTGTCAGTTCATTTGGAAGATTAAAATTTAGTACATTGTAGTGAATCAGTTGATTTGAATCAGTAGGAGCATAATATGTTTTAGTCCATCAGTTCGTTTGGAAGATTGTAAAATGAGTTCATTTCAGTAAATTAGTGTGATTGGATGATTGGGAGTCTAAACAGTTTTGGTGAATCGGTTTATTGGATCCAGTTTATTAAATCAATACATCGCTGATTGGGAATGCAGCTGATAGTGATCAATCAGTTTGATTGGACAGTTGGGTTTCTGCTTTGTTTTTAGTGAATCCATTTCATCAGCTAATAATAGATGATTTGAATTCAAAGTCGTTTCAGAGAAATCAATTAATTTGTTCAAATTCAAGTCATTTGAGCAGTTAGGAGTCTAAAACCTTTTAAGGAATCAGTTCATTCATGTAATGCATGAAAGCTTTATAGGCGTCTGTCATGTTTCTGAGCTGAAGTGAGTGTTTTGGATCGTGAATCTCGTCTGTGGTGTTTGTTTTCTTCGCCTCTCTCTCTCTCTCTCTCTCGCTCGTGTGTGTGTGTGTGTGTGTGTGTGTGCAGCTGGTGTTTGTTTTATTCTCTCCTCATGCATGTTAATGAAGATCCGTGCCTCTGCAGTGGCTCTAATGATTGTTCTGGAGTGATTTCAGCCGCTGCAGGTGAAACAACAGCGCTAACACACGCTAACAGCAGTAATCCTGTGCTAAAGCGCTTAGCGGAGCCGTGTTGCTAGCAGCTAACGTGAGTACAGAAATACTGATCACAGATGGAGGATTGTGTCCATGCATCAGTATTCCAGGAGGAGATTTAGCTCTATCATCGCAGCTGAAAAACAAGTGACTTTAAGAAATTGAAACGCAATCAGCAGCAAAAGAGAGCTCACTGGCTCTGTGTACACACTGTCTGAGCGCTGGCAGAGAAGCATGTCAAGACACTTCTCAGGAGTTATTTTTGCTGCTTTATTGGTCTTGAAGGGTAAAAAAACACTTGTATGCGTCAATACGCCTGTCTTTGTAAGTATCTTGTGTAAACAGTAATTTAGGTCTTAAGTGAAGGCAAACAGCTGAGAAAGAACACAGTATATTGGATCTGGGCAGCTCTTAAAGTGACAGAAGACTAATACTCCTGCTGTCTGTCATTAATGTTAATCAAACAACAGAAGAGTGGAAATCTCTCACTGCTCATCACTAAATCACTTTTGGAACTTAAATAAGAGGAAATATATATTTTATTTTTTGCATAATATATGTTTGTATTCTGTATATATTATAAATAGCATAAATGCACACACATACAGTGTATACTTTAAAAATATGTTTATATTTGTATAATTTAGATTGTAAATAAATACATATATTTAATATGTAAACAAGCTATTTTTCTGAAACATATATGTGAATGTCTGTGTTTATATATATATATACATATACACACACATACATAATAAATATACACAATATACATACATATATTATGTAAAGATAAATGTTTATTTTGGATCATTTAATTACAATTAATCTTTTGATGACATTAGTTTTTAAACATTTGATTGTGCTTGAGTTTTTATTTATTTATTTAGGGCTAGTACTAGACAAGAATTCTGAAGTTTCTAAGACCTTATTTAAGACCAAAAAGGCTATATTGCTATATAAAGTATCATGATGTAAGATGTTGGTCATATCGCTGACCTCTAACTCTAGAACAATCTCCAGTGCACATTTCAAAATTTTCTAAAAACTTATAAATAAAACTGTGAAAAGCATTTTACACAGAAATTGTTAGTAAATGTTACACTTTAAAAGAAACGGCAAGTAATACATTGAATTAAAGGAGTCATTTTGTAGTTCATAACCTATGCATTTCTTTGTTCTGCTGAACACAAAGGAAGATATTTTAAAAAACAGTTTGTATCCAGGAGTCAATGGTGACCAAAACAGCCTACTTACAGGCTTTCTAAAGGCTTGGAACTACCTGAGGGTGAATAAATGATGACTGAATTTTCATTTTTGGCTGAACTGTTCCTTTAATTGTGGAATTATCTAGTTTTTTATGAAGTAGATAAACAGATTTATTTTTTTTTTTAATTTAATTTATTTATCTATCTCAGCTTTATTTCCATCATTAATAATGTAGTGTCAGTGAGTGTTAATAGCACTGCTGTGGATCTGCAGAGATGAACTGAAGTTTTCCTGTCCTGGACTCAATCAAAGCTGAATGCCTGTCATAATACAATTCACGAGCTTACCTAGCTGCAGCTCTCTGTCTCCTAGCCTTCTCTCTCACTCTGTAATTGATTTCAGTTCTGCTGTTGACAGGAATGCTGTTTTTCATTATTGTGAGCAGATAATGGCTGTCCATTCACAGAGTTAGCATTAGCAGCAGCTGTGTGTACTGATGACACACACGTGTGTTCTAACTGACAGCTGAGTGTGTGTGTCGTGATTCAGGAGACCTGCTTTACTCCACACATCTGTTTATTACTGCACAGAACAAACATGAGCACACAACATCAGGAAATAATCATAATAATGCATTAAAATGATCATTAGTAATACATTAGTAATAATAATAATAACAAATTAAAAGTGTAATTTGCACTAGTACTAATAAAAACAAAGCTGTGTTATGACTAGGAGGTTTCAGCATGGCTCCTGGAGAGTGAAGAGCGCTGTGATGTGATTCTGGGGATTATATCAGTCTGTCTGGATACAAAATCACATTTACACAGCATCAGATTGATCATCTGAGGAAGAACTAATGGCTGGACTTCCTTCAGATGTTTGATCTGTTACAGCAGGCAGCAGATCCAGATGTGCTCCTTCATACAGGATCATTACTGAAATAAGAGGAGTCATGAACAAAGTATTACTCTGTCTGTGGAAGAGATGGAGATGAACACCAGTGAAATGACATGTTTACTGCATACACCCACAAACACACACACACACACACTCAGAAACACACGCATGTTTGTTTTTGTGAATTGTGGGGACTCTCTATAGGTGTAAAGGTTATTATACTGTACTGTATTTTCTCTCGCTCTACCCCTTACAGGAAACTACAGGCAGTTTTAGATTTTCAAAAAACTTCATTCTGTGTGATTTATGAGTGTTTTGAAAAGTGGGGTAATGTCCTGAAAAGTCATATCTCCTTGTAATACCTGTCATACCCGTGTCTTGATACACATTTGTGTCCTCATAAAGCATGTCTCTCACACACACACACACAAACACTTGTTAGCTAAAGCGGTTCACTTTCAGGTTGTTGTTTCTGTGCTTAATGCTGGTGCAGTGTGTGATCTGTGTGTGTTGTGAGCAAGTGAGCGTCAGGCAGACGGTGTGTATGTGTGTGTGTGTGTCTGTCTCATGATGTCTACAGGGAATGTCGTCGCATCACTAAACAGCTTCAGTCTGTGCAGCATCAACACATTTCAGAGCCAAACTGAGCAGATGAGCCGACCAGACACAACACAAACACACACACGTCAGCTGCACATGCACTCGTGCAGAGTGTGTGTGTGTGTTTGAGGTGTTGAGATCTGCAGTGAGTGTGCTGGTCCATCATCAGAAGCACACACACACACTTCACTGCACTGCTTCTGCTCTGTCAACATTTCATTCCTGCTTCATGCAGATCACTGAACACTGAGCAGTGAAACTAAATCCATCAGAAAATCTAGCCCTGCATCTTTTCATCACTGCTTATTCCATCAAACTGACCACTTCTACAGAAACATAACTACCATCAAGTAGGATTTCTGAATAATCACATGTCTTTGAGATGATGATGACTGGACATTGATGAAACACACACACGTGTCTGTGATCACATTACAGGTGAGTGTATCGATCAGCTCTGAGAACAGCTCAACCTGATACACTTCAGACAGCAAGAACCACACACACACTGTCTGTGAGTGAGAGTGTGTGTGTGTCTGTGTTTGAGTGAGAGTGTGGTGAATGTCAGCTGTGTGTGTTTAATTAATCAGTGTGAACTGTGCTTGTTGCGGTGGTTAATGCTGGATTAATAATAACCGATAATAATCCACGTGAGGCGTGTTGCGGTTATTTTACTGCAGTTATGGTTCACAACAGACTTCAGACCACCTGATCGGTTAGAATCACACATCTTCTCATTACAGCAGCTGAAATATGATGAAAGAAAGCAGTTAGACACTCATTACAGTCAGCACATTCATGGTTGCCAAGGCTAATGTCATTTTAAGTTTCATTTATAGAAATTAACTTTGATCCAACAACATTCACTGTTTCTTTCTAATAACTGTTCTTATGTTTTGTTTCTGTGTCAATCATGCAGATAAACTATATTTCATGAAGAAAAGTGTTTTGTCAAGGACTGGGTATATGAGATAAGAATAGAATTGTATTGATCACACAGTAGCAGTATTTGCTGCAGAGTTTATCATGTCAGTCGACTTCCACTCAAACATCATAGTTTTGTATAATTTTTAACTACAATGCACTGAAAGCGATTTCAGAGACAATAATGAGAATTTAATGAGAATCGTCATCGTCAAATATGATACATTACAAGAAAAATGTCCTGGTGCATCACGGTCATGAGATGTTCGGTGTGTTTAACTGGCAAGAAAATAATATATACAATAGCTGGGTGTAACCCTAACCCAACGTCCAGCTTTACCATAAATCTTTACACCTGCAGCACCAAGGAAAGCAGGATCAGACGCTGTATTCTCCAGCAGGGAGAGCTCAGAAGACTACAGACACGCCGTGATTTTATTGAGAAAACATTTTCTAACAAGTCCACACTTTTTCTGTCTGAAGTCTCCCTGCACGTCCCCATGACAGATTTCTGAAAAATGAACAATAAAAATCAAGGCAGCAGGTTAAGTAAAACATAATGAATGTAATGCACTCTTTCTCTCTAGTTATTTTCGACTATCAGGTTTGTGTAATGAATGTCTTTCCTGAGGTAAATATGACTTACATGACATCGTTTTGCTGATGTCTCTCTGTGGCTGAAAATCCACATTAATAGTTTGTATTTTGTGATAAAACTGACAGAATTTAAAATCTGATGCTTTATTTCTGATTAAAAATAACAAAGCACAAAACTTACTGTGATTATTGAATGACAGACATGCTACAAATAATGAATGGAATTAAAGACATGAAATATTTCCAAGCGTACTGTCCTTCTAAGCAAGATGTCAAATACTACAGTTTCTTCTAATAATCCTAGACCATATGTTACATTTTACTGTATAATTGCAAAGAAATAAAGACTAGTTTTTATTAGTTCAATTACTGTTGGCAGAATATTATAGTCATCACTGCTTATCCTGCCCAGAAAGACCATAAACATTACAGTTCACATGTTTTAGATTTAGATTGTTTGAGCGTGTTGTGCGTCTTTTAGGGTGTTCCTAATTTATCACAAAATAACTATTAATGTGGATTTTCAGCCACAGAGAGACATCAGTAAAACGATGTCATGTAAGTCACATTTACCTCAGGAAAGACATTCATTACACAAACCTGATAGTTCTGGGTGTTTCAGCGCGTTCAGTGTATATGTTTGGTGCTCTGGGTGTTTTAGCGTGTTCAGTGTGTATGTTTGGTGCTCTGGGTGTTTTAGCGTGTTCAGTGTATATGTTTGGTGTTCTGGGTGTTTTAGCGTGTTCAGTGGGCATGTTGGGTGTTCTGGTTGTTTTAGCGTGTTCTGGGTGTTTCAGTGCGTTCTGAGTGTTTCAGCGTGTTCAGTGGGTATGTTTGGTGTTCTGGGTGTTTCAGCACATTCTGGGTGTTTTAGCGTGTTCAGTGGGCATGTTGGTTGTTCTGGGTGTTTTAGCACGTTGTGGATGTTTCAGCGCGTTCTGGGTGTTGTAGTATGTTCTGGGTGTTTTAGCGTGTTCAGTGGGTATATTTGGTGTTCTGGGTGTTTTAGCGTGTTCTGAGTGTTTCAGTGTGTTCTGGGTGTTTTAGTGTGTTCAGTGGGTATGTTTGATGTTCTGGGTGTTTTAGCTTGTTCTGGGTGTTTTAGCTTGTTCTGGGTGGTTTAGCATGTTCTGGGTGGTTTAGCGTGTTCTGAGTGTTTCAGTGTGTTCTGGGTGTTTAAGCGTGTTCAGTGGGTATGTTTGGTGTTCTGGGTGTTTCAGTGTGTTCTGGGTGTTTTAGCATGTTCTGGGTGTTTTAGCGTGTTCTGAGTGTTTCAGTGT
>JAUCMR010000141.1:3311449-3323502 GCA_032357425.1 Enteromius argenteus | reverse complement strand
TATTAGGTAAATTGTTCCAGAGTTTGGGTGCTAAATAGGAAAAAGATCTGCCACCTGCAGTAGATTTTGATATTCTACTTTTTGATATTTCACTGTTCCTCAGCGGAGCAATGACCTTCACAAGCCTCCAAAACATCTCAATCAGCATTTTACTGCATTGTATTATATGTTTTAATCATTTCAATCTTATCTTACTGAGACATATTATTATATATATATAGACTGACGACTGATAGATAGATAATTCCTGTAAGCATTTATGATTTTCTCCCCATATTCTCACTGTGTAAGACAATAAGAGTTATAAAAGCCTCAACAGAAATGCTTATGCAATTGCTTTTAAAGGAAAGTTTCTTTAAAACTTATTCCATTAAAATAAATAAATATTATTTCCTATGTCAGGCTTTACAGGGTTAAGGCTCTTCCAGAAGCCACTTAGAAATGTGTGTCTCAGCTAGCTCAGTGAAAATGACATGTCAACTATAAATAGGTGTATTCAAATAAACCATGTTTGGCTTCACCTGTCCACCAGTTTCCCTCGTTCTCCCACTCGTAATCTTGACCTTCCGCTGCAGTGACTGTGTGTGTGTTTTGAATGGACCTTTATCTGATTGAGATGATGAATTATTGAGGAAGCAGAGCTCTTTAGATGCAGTGTTCGGACTCGTCAATAATTCAGGCTTCACCCTCTTCAGCAGCAGGTTGTGTCTCTCTTCCGGTCCGAGCTGAAAGCGCTGAAGAAACAGACTATTTGCTCCGTTTCAAACACGAGATCATCAGGAACTCTTACTGAGGTCTTTTTGAGAGTCATGAATATTTCATACAATTCTGTGTGTGTGAGGCTTGTGGCGTTTGACTGTGTGAACTAATCTAATCTGTGTGAAAGCCATTAGGGTCCAGTGTTGTTCATAATATTATGTTCTGTTGTGTTCGGTAGAAGAAAGAAAGTCAGTCAAGTTTGAATGACACCAGGGTGAATAAATGATGACAGAACGACTGTCTCTTTAAAGTCAGAGACTGTACACACATGGTGAGAGCTGTCTGTCTCTGTAATGATGCAGTGAACAGGAGAATCATTGGTGTTTTATGTGGCATTAAAGTGGCGTTTGTGTTCATTAGAGAGACGGAGACCCTCCAACTGCTGGACGCACCCTGATCGGAGGGTTTCACAGCAATTACTGCTAATTGTAGGATTTGTGTGTGTTTGCTGTAAGTCAAATACAGCACTGTGTGAGACTCAGTGACGGGCCGCATGCATGAGACTCAGAACAGTGAACAAAACTTCTGTTGTTGATGTTGAGCAGATGGACCTGATGTGGATGATTTCTTTCACTCAGAAATTACATTTAAATAAACCTGCTTGAAAACAACAATTTACAATTTATAAAGACTTTAGTTGCTAAACCACAGTTCCTGCAGAGCAGATGGACAGACGGACAGATAGATGAACTGACAGATAGAGAGAGATGGACTAACCAACTGATGGACAGATAGAGAGATAGATGACCTGATGGACAGATGGACACACAGACAGATAGATGGTCAGACAGATGTTGGCTGATATCTAATGCTGAACTGCAGCGGTCAGAAAACTGGACAGTCAAAGCTGCTGAAAAGGTTACACAGCCGTCAGAGACGTAAAGGAAATAACAGGCACATCCTTGGGTGACCGGTGAACACTCGCACGACCAAACAAATACAGCCAGCGGCCGCTGCACTGACCTTCAGATAGAGAGGACACACACACACACACACACTGCTACAAGCCATTAATACACACTAAACCAGCCGTCTATCTGGCTATTGGTTTATCGCTCTGCCATCTGTCTCTCTGTCTATTTCTCTGTCTGTCTGTCCATCTATGTATCTGTCTATCTATCTATCTATCTATCCGCCTGTATGTCTGTCCATCTCTATATCTCTCTGCCAGTCTATCTGTCTATCTCTCTGTCTGTTCGTCTGTCTGAACTTTATTTCACTCATGTGACGGAGCAGGTTAGGGTTAGTTCTCCATCCTAGATAATAGTTCTGATGGTGGTCCAGGGGATGCAGTTCAGATTTAGAGCTTTATAAAGTTTATGGACGCAGATCCGTCAGGAGGAGGAGAAATCGATGTCAAACTCCTCCTCATCCATCAGACACTCAGAGGACACCTGAGTCCCTGTGAAGATTTCTGGGATACTTTAGACGTGATTGATGTAAGAGAGCAGGGAGCCGCTGATGGATCGTGCGTCCGGGACGCCTGTGGTCCGACGGATGACTCATCCCAGAACAGCAGAGCTGGAGAGGTGTGTTCATGACGTCACATCTGTGAGGAGAGAGAGTCAGTCAGACCGAGCAGACAGCAGGTCGTGACCTTTGACCTCAGGGTCACTAATGGACTTCTACTGTGAGGCTGCTGAAAGCATCTGTCCTGTGTGTGTGTGTGTGTGGAGCTCATCGTGTCTTCAGAGGAGGACAGAAGGAAGTTTCATTCATGTCTCTGTGTTCGATCAGTAGTTATTGATATTGTAGGAGGTTTATTTCTGTGCTGTTATTGACTAGTTTCTGCAGGGAACACGAGTCCTTTGATTCAGAGAAGGTGTATGCAGCTGAACGAGCTGATTGATTGTGTGTGTGTGTGTGTGTGATGGTTCAGTGCTCTTCTATCTTTAGTTTTCTGGAGGTGTTCTGATGGGTTTGTTTCCCCGTTAATAATTCAGAGCGCAGGCGTCCCTGCAGAGACAGAGACCCACGACTCGTCTGTGAGACTGTGATTGGCTGATAAGAAGAGCTTCAGATCTTTGTTTTTGATCTCGTGTGCTCCTGTTCAGAGATCCGCTTCATTCCTACACACTGATAGCATCACCAGCAGCTCTCGATTACATTAATGCATCTGGAGACTTACAGTGTACACACATTCATTCCCTGGGAATGGGACCCATGAGCTTGGCCTTGCTAGCGCCGTGATCCACACAGATGAAGATCATGTGATCATTTACTGTGAGATGCTGGACACTAGATTCTGATCAGCTCATGTGTAAATGAACATTGTGCCACGTCATTAAATGAACACGATTTATAATTTGATAATGCACCAAACTGCATTGGGTTTCTGTTTTTATTTTGATTATTCATGACACACTGTCCAGGAGCAGCTTTACTTCAACATTCATAAAACAAGAAACAAAAACATGCCACTGTAGAAATATAGCAGTCTTCAGTTTCCCGTTAATTGTGAGTGAAGTGTTTGATCTGTGGTGTGTGCTGAACAGTGATGGTCCTGCGCTGGATTTACTCTGTGTGTGTCGTGAGGGTCTCCAGTGACATTTACTGAACGCGCAGAAAAATTAATAAATAAACACACTGGAGGAGATAAAAACAAGAGATGCTGCTCAATAATAGGCTGGGACGGACGAGCGATGAAGAGCGATAAAGAATGAAGGAAATGTCAGGCGTGACGAACACAAAACAATCAGACGCCCGCAGTGTGAGCCAATCGATCAGCATGACAGCAAATCAACACAGTGTCTGTCTGTGTGTGTGTGTCTGTTTGTCTGTGTGTGTGTGTGTGTGTGTGTGTGTGTCTGTCTGTTTGTCTGTGTGTGTGTATGTGTGTGTGTATGTGTGTGTGTCTGTCTGTTTGTCTGTGTGTGTGTGTGTGTGTGTGTGTGTCTGTTTGTCTGTGTGTGTGTGTGTGTCTGTTTGTCTGTTTGTCTGTTTGTCTGTGTGTGTGTATGTGTGTGTCTGAGCGTGTGTGTGTGTGTGTTTGTGTGTGTGTGAGTGTGTGTGTGTGTGTGTGTCTGTGTGTGTGTGTGTGTGTGTGTGTGTGTGTGTGTGTGTGTGTGTGTATGTGTGTGTGTGAGAGTGTGTGTGTGTGTTTGTGTGTGTGTGTGTGTGTGTGTGTGTGTCTGTGTGTGTGTGTATGTGTGTGTCTGAGCGTGTGTGTGTGTGTGTGTCTGTGTGTGTGTGTGTGTGTGTGTGTGTGTGTCTCTGTGTGTGTGTGTGTGTCTGTGTGTGTGTCTGTGTCTTTCAGGAATATTCTAGCGTTTCTTCTCTGGTTAGTGTTGGTATGTTGGTCTTCTCTGTGAGTGTTTTGGTGCATCTCTTCATGTGTTCTTGCTGCTGAAATTACACACATTTCTGATTTAGTTTGAGCAGAGAGAGACACACACCTTCAGTCCATAACAGACTGCATGATTCAATTCATCTAGCATTCTTTTATTTTACTGTAGTAAGCCATTTTTAAGAATATGAATATATGTTCATTCCTTTTTTTCAAATACTACAAAAGTAATGTCATATTAATGTTGTGATATATTTTATTGTAGTAGTTTGTAATATATTTATTTATAAATTGTATTTTATTATAGTCATACTCATATATAATTGCAATATTTTTGGAATGTTTTTTCTCACTGAGGGTTTGATGACTTCCTTCGTTAGAGCAGAGCTCGTCAGTTGTGTGTGTGTTTGACTCGATCACATGATGTTGATCAGCAGATGCTGAACCGAGTGTTTGATGCAGATCTGAGTGCTAATGATTCCCTCACACTGTTATTTGAGGCTCAATGTTCAAGTGTTAGATGTTAAAGAAACACACAGTTCCTCATGTAGAGTCTCATTATTGTCTCCTCTGACCCATTTAGCAGCGATGGAGCTTCTGTAAACTCCTGACTGCAGCACAAATGAACATGTGTGTGTGTGTGTGTTGTAACTGTAGGTGAGATGGTGATGTGTTTCAGCTCTTTTATTAGCGTCAGATCGTCTCCTGCGAAGCTGGCGTCTTTATTGTTTCAGTTTCTTTCTTCAGGGTGTCTCTGGAGCTCCTCGGCTCCTCTCTCTAGTGATCTAATGATGACTCTCACACTGCTCGTGCTGTTTGTACAGTAACTGTGTACAGTATGTGATGCATGTGAACACAACCGTGGCATATTTTATTTTTCAGGATTCACAGATGAATAAAAAGAACAAAATAATCAAAAGCATTTAGCAATAATCAAAACAGCATTTATTTGAAATGGAAATATTTTTTTATCATTATACACATCTGTACTGTGATTTTTGATCAATTTAATGTATCCTTGATGAATAGAAGTATTAATTTCTTTGATCAGTGCAGGCTTCGCTCATCAGGGCCAGCTGCGGGAACATAACAACTACTCTGACCAACTAGCAGTTACTCAAACAATCGGTCTTATTTTAATGATTTTTTTTCTGTAAAGAAAAACTATGACCAGTCTTAAAGCAAAGATGAGCTGAGTATCTGAAGAGCAGTGTAACTCTTTCATGTAGCTGGCTCTGTTCGTTAGCGCTGTGATTATAATGAATGTTTTCTCTCTCTCTTTCTGCCTCGGGCCGTCTTCACGACATCAGGTGAGTGGTTTTCCATCTCTCTGCGTGTTATTTCACATGTAACACACGTGCTCATATCTTTTGTCTTCTTCACAGTTCATTTACATTAGCATGAGGACACCAAGCCCCTGCCATCTCAATATTTCATCCGTCTCGTGTTGTTTATCCGTGCTGGATGTTTTATTTAGCGAAGCCCCATTACAGGGTGAGGCACACAGCCACAGCCAAAGATTCTTTGTGCTTCATCAAATTTTAATAAAGCCCAGTGTTGTAATGGCCACGCAGGGCCGGAGCGGATCTGAAAGCTTTTTTAATTACATGGCCGAGCGCCGCGTCTTTATTCTAGGCACTGAATGATGCCATCCTGCACTTCTGGAAACTTTCTTTAGCTGTACGCTCAAAGCTTTTAATTGCATCTTGAGAAATGCTGAATGAATCTGATGAATCAGTCTTTGACGGACAGCGTTAGCCGTCATTATCAGTCTCAGAGCCATTCATTAGCGCACTTCAGCTAAACAGAAGAACAGCTTCAGAAGTGTGCTTATATACTCCTAATAATAGTGTTCTGTACGTGAGAATACTTAAGTGTGAGCTGAACGTAATGTTTTTGGACATGTAACTGCTTGTGATTTAAATTTTCATTAAAATATATTATACATTAAAGGCATATATTAAAAATAGACTAACTTTAATATTGAATAACACCACAGTGAAAGTTACAGTCAAGTTTTTTTTTAATAACCAGGGTTATTATTGTTAACTAAACACAGTACGCAGTGAAAATACAAGAAAACATTTTTGTTAAATCAAATAAATCTGAAATAAAATAAATGAAATGGGAGGGGGGCTAATTGGCAATTAACTAAAATAAGTGTAAGTTGCGTTACAGATAAAAACATCTGATCATGCTCTGTACTGTAAGTCAGGAGATGCTGTCCTGAACGGCTCTTATCTGTGTCAGATCTGTTGTTTTGAGGTCTTCATGAGTCTGTTTTGAAGTGAAGATGGCATTACCTTGACTTTAGATTACTGTTCCATCATTAATGAGTAACTACACAAGAACAAATGAGGCATGATTAACATTCTACTATTAACTAACAAGAAACTCTGATTAGTGAATCAGTTAGTAATAACAGCTAGTTCACTATTAGCTGATCACTAACTGCTATTATTTGTTTTCCCATATCTCTCGGAGAACTACTGTATATATATATATGTGTGTGTGTGTGTGTGTGTATAACTGATGTTGATCATGCAAAATGTGTCATTAATTCTAAAGTGAAGAATATGGTAATGCACTAGTAATGACTCAAGTATTACCAAACAATTACTAATTATTCTAAAGAGATTATCAAGAGAACTCTCTAGCACTGACTGGAGTCACTGTAAGCTTTTGAGGTATATGTGAGGCTTTAGATAACCCAAGTATTACTACATCTTTCTAAAGGAATTACTAATTATTAGTTTAATGAAGTGAAGTGAAGAAAGTGTTGAAGTGAAGATATTACTATCCAGAAAAGTTTACAGTGACTTTAGTCATCAGTCACTTATCGTGATCTTCACAATTAGTCATTTGGTCATACTTGACTCATTACCAGTGGGTTACCAGGATTTCACTTCAGAATTAAATACACATTTTTCATCATTCTCATAATGTATGATCCTGTACAGTACGTTCTCAGTAGCTCAGTATTTAGGGATCAGCTAATAGTGAACTAGCACTTTTCGAGCGCTATAACTTCCCGGTTCATTAATCAGTGTGTCTCGTTAGTTAACCGTCGCAGTATTTCCTCACGGAGCGATGGGAGCGGGTTCTTGTTTGTGCTCATGTAGTGTCGGATGTCCTTCACTCTTGTGAATCTGAGGACAGCTCTGGTCTGTGTTTCTGAATGATTAGTGTGTCTGCTCCGGGCTCTCTGCTGCTCCGCTGGGCCCCGCAGGGCCTGCTCTCGAGGGCCCGTGCCGCTGTGATTAAACTCACTGGATGCGTTCAGCTGGAAGTAATGAATTACTCATTAATCCTTCTAATCTGTTCCTCCACTGCTGGACTTCCTCATCAGAGCAGTGTGAGTGTGAATCAGGACCGGCCCGTTCCTCTAGCAGCTCATCTTCATCTGCGGCCCTGTCCTGAAGCCCCGGGCCCCGGGGGTCTCTCCTCAGGCTGTTAGTGTGTGAATGTTAATGAAATGAATGTACATGTAAGTTCTGATTTGTGGAAGCAGAGAGCCGACGCGGTGAAGGTGCTGAGGTGATGATGCCAGGTCATGTGATCAGAAGCTTATATAATGACACGCCTGGCCCTGATGTGATGTTATCGTGTCATTGTCAGTGTCACGGTATCGTGATGTTGTTATGGTTATATGCTGATATCGTGTAATAATGTGGTGTCATGTCTGTAATGTGATAACTTGGCAGGAATGTGATGTTATTATGTTATTATTATGTTATTAATGTTTTAGCTAAGCAGACCAGTTAGAGACACAATCATTCTATTTTTTTTTTTTTTTTTTATGTTTATAATTCTTTAATTTCTCTAATCAATATTTTTTTCAGTAAACACAGGGGGTCTTTAATGATGCTTGCATTATAACGTGCAAATTCACAAACACAACAGATCTTGGCCAGAATTGCAGGTGCTTGTCTTTATATACAAGAAGGTTTAGAGAAAATCTTAAATAAGGTGTAAATAAATGTAATTTTAGATGAAGTGTTTTATAATTAAATACATCGGAAAAGTCATCCAATGTAGTAATTATACAGTGATGTGATGCTGTGGTGTCAGTAAAGTAAAATCATCACAGTGATGGTCAGTAAAGTAAGTTGTGCCAGTACTGTGATGTGGGAGGTGATATAGTTGAAGTAATGTGTAACGATCAGTGATGTCATATCATTGCAGAAACACTCAGTAATGATGTGTGTGTCAGTGATGTGATGATGTAATGTTAGGATTATGGGGATGTGTCAGTGATGTGATATGATTGCAGTAACGGTCAGTAATGGTCAGGGTTGTGATGATGATGTTACTGCTGTGGTGTCAGTAAGGTGGTATCCATAGCAACTGCCTGGTGATTGTTGCTAGGTGCCCTCCGTCTGATGAAGAGCATCTGCAGATCACACCAGGTGTAATGGATGTTTAATTGGAGCGGTTGCGGTGAGCGAGGCTGTTTGTGTCTTTTAATTAGATGAATAAATTGCACTCATTAAGGAGTTTGATTTCAAATAGAGCTGGAAGCAGATGTGGATGGGAAGCGCACCTTAAACACGTCTTGTTGAGTCAGGCGTGACAGAAGCAACACTTCCTCAGGTGTGTGTTTGTGTGTGAAGCGTCCAGTGCTGTGGTCAGTTCTTCAGCACAGGTTCAGGGCGGTCTCTTCTGAACTGTCTCTGATGATTTATGGGTCTGGGTGTTTCTTTAAGAGTAGCTGAAGGAGCTGTTCATAGTGTTTCCTCTTGATTTCAGCTGCTTTCATCATCAGCACTTTGAAAGGCACGGGTTAATTTGAGAGTTAAATTAGATCACTGGACACTAGTTAGGTAATTTCCGATACCTCCTGCTTTGGTTTAATTATGAAGTTTTTCTCCTAATGAGCAGTTCAGGTGTGAGAGACACCAGGAGAGAGACACCTGAAGCACAAAGGAACTTGGAAAACGAGCCGAAGTCTTTCTAACAGTCTCTGCTGTTTGAGGAAAGACTCATGAGCTCTGGCTACGGGTGGCTTACTCTTCACACATTTGTCCATTAGAAGTTTAGTTAATGTTCTGATGTTTAGGTTAAAGTGATTTTGATGTGTTTCAGTCATTTTACTTTTATACTTTAGTTTACTTTATGGACAGACAGATGGATCTGGTAAACAGGAGCTCAGATGGACATGGTTTGAGTGGCGTGTCTGTGTTTTGTGAGTTGGATGAGGTCAGCTGATGTTTAGAGAGGTATGGATCAGTGTGTTAGATATATTTGTGTGTGTGTGTGTTCAGTTGTGCTGCTGCTGTATGTTCAGTCTTTCAGCTCCACACACAAAATGGCTTCCCATGTTTCCTTTGTGACAAGATGTCTGGCCTAAGAGGAGATCTGCCCGCTCACACACACACTCTGATGGAGGCTGTTGCCGTGTCTTTCAGGAGTTTCTGTGTGTTTTAGGGATGTAAAGTAGGTCATGATGAGAAACGGCCTGATTTCTTCGGTCTCTGCAGCTCGTTCTGTTGGAGACTCGATCTCTTCAAGCATCAGAAGCTCAGATTCAGCAGATCACAGCAGCTTGTGACCATCCTCATTAATGCTGTTTGGACGCTGTGTGCGTTTACAGCACTCTTCAGTGTTCAGTGTTCACCACTGCGTTCATCTGATCACAAACACAGTAAAACAGTCGAACATTACTCTAAAACCACTGTTTTCTGTGTGAATATATGTTAAAGTGTCACTTATTTCTGTGATTTTCAGCATCATTACTCCAGTCTTCAGTGTCACATGATCCTTCAGAAATCATAATAATATACTGATTTACTGCTCAACACACATTTCTGATACACAGCAGTCAGAGATGTGATTGGGCGGCTTGTAATGATGAATGAGAGAGAAGACGGCTAAACACTCAGGAGACGCTCTGACTGAAAGAGTGAGGAAGAAACACAAGTCACAGAGAAAGACTTCCTCATTTATTCATTTATTTTGGAATCTTTTTTCTTTAACTATATTTTAATGGTTAAATTTAAAAAAGAATCTTAATTAAAAAGCATGTCTTATTCACTGAAATCATGAAACGCACACAATTTATCAGCAATTTATTAAAAGTAAAAAGAAAAAAAAAAAAAAAAAATTTAAGGCCCTATGAAATAATTTTTTATTAATTCAGTTTTTTTTTATTTCCATTCATTTTCTGGATTCCATTTTAATGGTTTCATTAAATGCTAATAATCAAAAGCATCTCTAATTAATTTATTTTATAGAAATAGTGCTTTAATAATAATACTTTTAGTGGTAGTACTCTAATCACATGAAGTAATATATTTCTGTCAGTTTGTTCAAGTTGAATGGAACTGTTATTTTGTCGGGTTGCTGTGAAGCTCTCTCAGCATGTGTTTGTATGTGATATGATGCTGAAGTGGCTCTCAGAGCAGTTCACGTGTTGAGGCGAGCTTCGTGTGTGTGTAGTATGTGCTGTAATGTTACTCATTCACACACAGAACACAGGATTTATATCTAAATAGTATTTTTGTGATTTCATATTTACAGACACTAAGACCGTTTTACATGTTAGTTTAAGTGTACTGACTTGCTTTTGATTTCTAAAGTAAATTCTGCTGTTATGACTGTATTCTGCGATCGTGGAAATCATTCTGTTCCTGCAGCGCTCCATCCTCCTGTCCACATGAAGAAAATGATATTATTTTATAACTCAATATAAATTAATATGGCTACAAAAACAATGATAATCACAATGGTTAGTAAAAGAATGGTTAGTAAAAGAAAACAAACAAAAAATATTAGAAAGGAAGGTATTTTGAAAAAATAATATATATAATATAATGTAATAATACAATTCCATTACAATTTTAAAATTATAATAGTAATTTTGAAATATATCTATGTAGATTTAATTCATTTTATTTAGATTTTACTTCAGCTTAAGTTCATTAACTAGTTTATATATATATATACATAATATCTCTTGGATGGTGCTGAAGGTCCAGATCTGATCATAGCATCGATGCAGATGAAAGCCTGCTCTCACTCAGGTCCTGCTGGCTGATGACGGTGTGTGTTTGATCTCAACGGATCAGACTCCGTCATCGAGAGTGTGTGAGGAGATAGAAATGATCCTGCTCCCTCCTGTACTGCAGACTTCAGATCTTTCTGAGATGTTTCGAGAAATGTTGCACTGTGTGTGTGTGTGTGTGAACGCATTCTTTTGATTCTTTTCTTAGTATTCAGACTGCTTGTGTGGTGCTGTTTTTAACAGCAATTAGAAGTGTTAGAATCAAACACACGTTCATCTGACGGCTGTCTCTAGTGTCTCTGACTCAGCCGCTGATTAGCACACACACACACACACTCTTCATTATCATTCTCAGTCATTATAGTTCATGACTGAACACACAGCAAATCCAAGCTCGTCAGTCACAACTCAGTCTGATGGGGCTGTGCGGTTGCTAGGGTGCTGTGTGTGGTTGCTAGGGTCTGTAGAGCTAGTGTGTGTTGGAGTCAGTGTGCTCCCAGCATGCACAGCAGCAGTTTGCTGATCGTACTTGTGCATATTGTGATGTATGAGACTGAGGCCCGTGAGGATGAGGACGAGGATGAGGACTTCTGCACTGCTCTAGAAGAACAGCCTGAGCTCAGACGATCAGGAGCAAAGTTTTAAACAGCTTTTTGCTGATGCATAGCACTCAGAGCATCTCACTGACAGACACATCGGTGTGTGTGTGTGTGTGTGTGTGTGTTGTTTTAGGTGTAGGGCAGTAGCACATAGTTTGTACAGTATAAAAGCCATTACGCCTATGGAATAAAAAGTCCCCACTTTTCACAAAAACAAATGTGTGTGTGTGTGTGAGAGGGTGTGTGTGTGTGAGTGTGTGTGTGTGTGTTCAGGCATTTGTGGTTTACGAGGACACAAATGTGTATAATGACATGGGTACTACAACGTCAACATGGTTTATGAGGACACTTCCTGTGTCCCTGTAAAACAAAAGGCTTAAAAAACATACTAAACAGTGTTTTATGA
>JAUCMR010000141.1:3278427-3294510 GCA_032357425.1 Enteromius argenteus | reverse complement strand
TAAGGACTCTAGCTGCTGCATTTTGAACCAGCTGTAGTCTATTTATCAAGCGTGCAGAACAACCACCCAATAAAGCAATAGAGCATAGGTCAGAATTTAGATATGTTCTTGAGTTGGAAAAACACAGTTCTACAGATGCTGCAGCAGATGATGTGATCAAACATCCCAAAGTGTTTATCGGCCGATAGTTAACGGAAGTACCTCTTTTACAACTATCACAGTCAATTCAGTCAAAGACTTCGTCTCTTCTGCCTCTTGAAGATCAATTACTTGTTTTATTGTTTATTTAAAATATTGTTTATATTATTTCCATTTTGACATTTCTATCTAAAATCCTGGGAAAGTTTGCTGTGGCTCAGGTACATGACCATCCTTCAGTGAATAATCTATATGGACCATTCCATTCAGGTTTTCTATTTCCCATACCAATTCTATTAGATAAATTGCAGTCTGTTGGAATTGTAGGAACTTCTCCTCTCTGATCTTTCAGGTCATAATCAATTTGTTTAAAGTTTAAATGTAAGTCATCAAATATGACTATTTTTTCTTAAACTAAACAGTAGTTAAACAGAACTCCAGTGAAAACCAGTGATGTTTCTGTGTGTACTGATGGTTCTGTAAATCACTTCATCAACACAACAAAGGTGAAGAGCTTGGGTGTAATCCTGGTTACTCAGACTGCTTATTATTTTATACACAATATTAATCACCTCCGCCCAGCCAACAAAATAAAGAGCACTGCTGTTGTGGTCCATGCTCTTGTGACTTCATAAATTGACTGTTGTAATGCTCTTTTTTACGGCCTTTCAGCAGCACGAATAATAACTAGTACTCCTGCTATGGAGCACATATCTCCCGTTGTTCAACAACAGCTCTTTAAAAAGTGTTTTGAATTCTAAATGTTTCTTCTTGTTTATGAAGCATGACATAACTAGGCTCTTTCTTACTTATCTGACTTACTCTTAACATGCACTGCCTCTCAAACAGATCATCATCTATATTATCTTTAGTTCTTACTCATATAGTCTTCATGGTTTTCATGGGTTCTCAAGCCTTTCGCCATGCTGCTCCTTATCTCTGGGATTTACTTCCACAAGGTATTCGTAACACTGACTCTCTTTCCATTTTCAAATCTTGTTCGAAGACAGGCTTACTGATCATAATTTTATGACTGTAAAGAAATGAATGTGGGTTTAGAGGAGGTGTGTGTGTGTGTGTTACAGCTGTACAGTGTGTTGTGGGTGGGGCAAGAGATGGGGGCGGGACTCTCGGTCTAATTGACCAATAGCAGATGAATCAGCTGTCTTATGTGTGTAAATTATGAGGGAACAGAATGTCAGGATCCGCTTAGAATGACCGTCTGAACTTCAGTGTGTCTGATAGAAATGAGTCTGACCTTTGCAGTGTTCGTGCGGTGAAGAGCTCTGTCCGCTGACCATGTCTCTCTCTCTGTGTGTGTGTGTGTCAGGAGCGTGGGAGGGTCGGCGTGATCTTTAACGTGGGGACGGACGACATCACCATCGAGGAGAGTGGTGTGATGGTCAGCGATGGAAAGTATCATGTGGTCAGATTCACACGGAGCGGTGGGAACGCCACACTACAGGTGGACAATCTGCCCGTGCTGGAGCGCTTCCCTTCAGGTGAGACACACACACACACACACACGTGATCACACATGGTCAGGACAGACAGACACGTGTCTCTCTGTCTCTCTCTGAGGAAGGCGTTTTCTGTGCTAAATCACCATCATAATCTGAGTTAATGATTCGAGACGTCACACCAATCCTGTTTCATTCAATGACATTTGTTACTGGTTAAATCAGAGTTACCTGTCCCAAAGCTTAGATTCAGTGTGAATTTTTACTTTTATTTATTTATTTATTTATGTATCTGTGTGTTTGTTTGTTTTCCAGAACAGCAGTTAATATTTAGCTTCGTTTTTTAAAGTTGTATCTTATTTTTTATCATTTATTTTTGTTTTATTTAATTTAATTTAATTTATTTAAGTTTTTTTTTAATTATTTGTCTATTTATTTATTTGATTCCAGTGGATCATTATTTACATTAAACTAGAAATTATTTTTTAGTATAATTCTTAAATTAGTATACATTTATTGGAAAATTAAAATTACTTAAAGGTCTTGTTTTCTGATTTTTATTTTTTCAGTGTATTTATTTATTTATTTATTTTTACTTTCATAATTAAATAAAAATATGCATGTTTACTGTATGTTAAAATAAAATTAAAAATGCCAGTGGGGTCAGAAAGAAATACTGTTTTTCTTGGGATATTTGTTTTCTTCTTCATCTTCTTTTTTTTTTCTTAAAGAAACAAACTTAATTGTTTTTATTATTATTATTATTATTATTATTTTATTATCAGATTTAATGTTTTAAGTCATTTTGCACTTGGAAAGCAAGACGTCAGAAGACGTCTCTTCTGATATTCCAGTGTCGTACTGATGAATCTGAATAATGAATGTTTGAGTGTGTGTGTGTATACGGTGAGTGTGTGTATACGGTGAGTGTGTGTATAATGTGAGTGTGTGTGTGTGTGTGTGTGTGTGTGTGTGTATACTGTGAAAGTGTGTGTGTGTGTGTGATAACGACACGAGCAGCAGCAGCAGTGTGGACTGGAGAAATATAAATATCCAGTGACCCAGTTAGCGCAGAGGGAGTCTGCAGTGGAATTGTGGGTAGGATAGCGCCTCCTGCAGGTCTGGTCCGTCCGGGACTGATCCCAGCTGTTGTCATAGTAACAGGCTGTATTTAACAGGAGCAGGTTGATAAGTGCTGAAGGTCACTGAGGTTTGCTGTGGTTTACTCTTGATAATGTCTTAATCACACAGTGTGAGAATATCAGCTGAACTTCGTCTGAAGATGAGAACGGCTCCTGTCTGATCCACAGCTGAATAATTACAGTAATTCTGTCGTGAAGTGAATGCAGCATCAGTGTGATTACTGCTCACAGCGGAGCCATTTATGTGTGTGTGAATTATTTTTACATATTTAATATTATTTTAATTATTTATGGTATTATTATAATTATAACTGTAAAATATGTCACTTGTTTAATTTTTATTTGTACATTTTAAACAATATTTAATTAATTGATTAATTAATTCATTGATTCATTCAATTATGCCTTTATTGCATTTTTGCTTTTTTGAAACAGGACAATACAGAGAAGCAAATGATCTTTAGAATTGTGTTTTGTTTTTAATGTGTTTAGTAATAAATTGTATTTTTAGTATGTATTTATCTTAGTTAATGTTTTCTGTGATCAGTATTGCTGTATCTGGGGCTGTTCTGTGAGGCTGAGACTGAATCATCTGCTTCTCTCAGAGACCTCTATACTTTTGAAGAACTTCATGAATTATTGTTGGTGAATGAGATGCAGTGAGCTGCACATGAAGGAATCATCGCTGAGGTGTGATGATCCTGGAAGAGGTTAACTTTCAGACAGTAAATGAAATTAAGTTAAAAACAGCAGAGAAGTTTTGTTAGCTGTAGCCTACAGTATATAAGTTTGTTAAAAAGAAAAGGTCAAAAATGGAAGTAAAGTGAGTAAGTAAAGTTAATCTTTGTCAAAAGTTTCACATTTAGCTGGCATTGATTTGACAGATGCAGTCAGAAATCCTCTCGTGTGTGTGTGTGTTTACTGTGTGTGTGTGTTTACTGTGTGTGTGTGTGTACTGTGTGTGTGTGTGTATACTGTGAGTGTGTGTGTGTGTGTGTGTGTACTGTGTGTGTGTGTGTATACTGTGAGTGTGTGTGTGTGTGTGTGTGTACTGTGTGTGTTTGTGTTTGCTGTGAGTGTGTGTGTGTGTACTGTGTGTGTGTGTTTGCTGTGAGTGTGTGTGTGTGTGTGTTTTCTGTGTGCGTGTGTGTGTGTGTGTGAGTGTCAGTGTGAGATCTCTTCCTTCATCACATCTCGTCTCAATCAGGCCTGTATTTCCAGTAACACAAAGACGAACTGTAGCGTTTGAAACGACAGCGCAGATAAAGAGCAAAGTGTTTCCTCCGCACAAAATGAGGAGTTCGCTTTCCAAGATAAGACTCTTGTGAAACGAGAGAATAAAACGCCATCTGATGTGTTTCATATAAGCGCTGTGAGGCTGTTTCTCCTCACAAACACTCGCTCAGACTCAGATATAACAGACACCAGGGGTGTAAAATTAACCAGTTAATATAAGTGACAGGAGAAAATTCTGTACAGTAGTACTGTTTATCACCAAAAACATACTTGAGTGACAATGTGAAATTGTGTTTAGGTGTAATCTACTGTAAGTGAGTGAGAAGTGTTTAACCAATGAATAGCTTTCACTGTACTTTCATTAATCATTATTATACTGTAATAAATGGATGGCATCAATAGGCATTCATTTAATAACATTAATCTAAACACTGGATGAAGTCAGGTTCATAACTATTCTGGCCCAAACAATATTTATTTACAGTAATGAAGTAAAACCTATTTTACACCCGTGAAGGAAACCGTCTGAAACAGAGTCACATATGACACACACACACATGTGATCATGTTGATGTGTCTAGTGTTGGAGGACTGAGACAAGCCCGTGGTGTGATGTTGAAGCAGCTGACGGAGCCCTTCCTAAACACTCGATGTATTTACATACCGTCCATGCTTATTTGATCTGGCTAACAAAGCCGAGGTGCTGTAAGCGGATGCTGACGGGGATTGTGGGTAGGGATGCATGCGGGGATTTTGATTAGATCATTTGCAGTCGAGCTGCAGGAGCAATTAAGAGGCAGTCGCTCTGCTACGAGTGACTTCATTAAAGAGAGAGAGGAAAGATTGCTGCAGCTAATTAAAGAACTGACAAGTTTGATTTGACCGCGACGCCAACGAATGACGAGGCAGATGTGTTTCTCTCTGCTGAAGAGAGGTCTGAACTACATGTCTATGAGTGAAACGGCTTCGGTGTGATGCTGTGAACCGTTGAGCACTTGACCCCACACAGAAAACGTCTTCCTGGAGTCTCACTGTTTGATGTTCAGCAGGACTGTTTGTCGATTCAATATGCTGAAATGGAAATGTTCTTATGCATTTTTAATGAGAACGATGATGGTTGCTTTGCCACGTTCACCAAGACACTTGAATGCACTGTAATTATCCAGAAGTAACATTCAACCTCTAAAATGACTCATAAATATGCTTAACTCATGTTTAAAACACATGGTAACCAGAGCTTGCTTGACTTTCTAACCTCCAAACCATGTTTAAAGCCTTGAGGGTGTTAAATCTGATTTTAAAGGCGTTCTCTCTAACCTCTAATCTTTAACCTTTGACCTTCCAGATTGTAACCTGTTGAATTTGTTTGTTCTTCAAAGGGAGCTTTGATAGTGATCGGCTGGCTATTGCTAGGCAAAGAATCCCGTACCGACTCGGTCGGGTAGTTGACGAGTGGCTACTCGACAAAGGTAATTAAACAGCACCAAACCCCACTAACGAACGCTCTGTCTAATCACGCTAAACACATCTCTGGATGAAGCGCAGGCCCACGGGCGTAGCGGCGAACGGCGAGCATTTAGAACCAGGAGAACACAAAATCTCCAGTGTCTTACTGCTCTTCATTGGTAGTCTGCACCTGAAGAAGTGTGCACCACAGTCATTGTGAGATCCTCAGACCACTTGAAACGCTGACGATGGGACTGCACTTCTCCAGAGTATTAACCTTACCAATAACCCCCACATAACCCTCCCTTAACCTCCCAACAACACGCACAGCTGTTTACTGTTGTGAAACGTCCTATCGAGCAGAAACTGCTTCACAACAGTTCAAACAATCTAAACTCCACAGTTAAAGGGACTCTATTTCAGTGCCTCTGTTTCATCTATGCTCTCGTCGTTCTAAATTGATCCCAACCTTAACCCTTTGAGTCCAGAAGGTCTTAACTAACTGTCTCATAAGAGTTTCCTGATAATTCACTTCCTGTTCCTCTGAGGACACACCCACTCTGAGGCGTTTTGTGGGTCTTTTAGCTTGGATTAGTCAGCACGTCTTTCCGTTGCACACACGGGTATTTTGTTGCGAGAATCAACTTATACAACATGTGGGCAATTTGAACTATTAAAAAGTGCCAGCCTACTGCTGAAACTGACATCATATGTTCTTCCTCTGCTTTCCAGCACAAACATTTTTAAATCAAGAAGCATTTCTAGTTTTGGCCAGAATAATGGATGATTTTCACAAGCTGAGATATTTTAGTCTGCTGTATCAGTAGACCTTCAGTCTAGATCAGAAGCCAGTAATCAGGGATTCAGCCAATCACGATACGTTTACTTCAGATGCTAAAGGACAGAGGTCTTGTTTTCTGTTCAAAATGACCAAAAATATCTGCCAAATGAGTTCGAAAATAAACTTAATTCAAAGTGAAAAACTGTATTTTTGACACCGTTGCCAGCTGTTTGTTTTTAATTTTGATCAATTTCTCAGAAAATAAGACGTCTTATCTTCTGCCACTTTAGATTCTCAGTAAATATATCTTGATTTAAGAATGCTTTGATGTTTGTGCTGAAAAACAAAACACTGAGGAAGAACTTCCCCTTCTGCGGTGTGGGCAAAAGTTCATGAAGTTTCATGAGGAAATATAAAACAGACATTTATATTGATATAATAAAACTGCAAATTAAACTGCTTTGTGTGAATTGATCTGAAAATGAGTCCAGAGAATGTTTAAGTTGTAGGATGCAGATCTTAAGGTTAACCAGTCTCTTTCTGTGAAGGAGCTGTGTCAGGACATCAGAGTAGAGGACAGTCTGTCAACTCAAAGGGTTAAAGGAGTTTAACCGACATCAACAAAAACAAAAGGTTAAGCGGAATTTAACCAACCGTTCTTCTAAACCCTGAGGGCCTCCGCTCTTCTCCTCTTCAGGATTTAGTTTTCATTGGATTAGATTAAGTTGAAGCCCTCAGTCATAAACTTGTTTCTAAACTCACATAACCGAATGAAGGCAGATCAAAGCAGATGAACCGTCTAAACAGAACTGGAACTAACCCGCACGTAACGCTGAGTGAAACTGAATGATATTTGGAATTCATGAGTAAACGCTCTGCTCATTGTTCTGTAGCATTTGCAGAGAGAATACGGTCCCTTTAACATTTACACGTCTGACAGTCAATGATGAACAATGATGTGTTGATGTTCTGTGTGTTTTCCTGCAGTGCAGTTTGGACTATACACTCGAGATCACTCATTAAATCCTGCTCTTATTTTGGTTGAACCACCAGTAAACATATTAAAGTTCTTGTACTCTTGTAATCATGCAGAATAATGTTAAATGAAGGCAAAACACTACAGGCAAAACTGAGGTTGTTTTTTTATTTAGTTTTGATATTTTAGGCAACTTTAATTGAGTGGAATTGATTGAATTTAGTGGAAAGACTAAAAATCCCAAATTACATACCTATAAAGTGTTTATTTCATTACGTTTAATCTTTTTGCATCTCTATATTTCAATTATACTCCATACCTTTAAAAGTTTTATGTCCATTTCAGCAGCTCTTAGAGACACCACACTTAGCAATTTTATTCCTCTCTATATTCTGAAGGTTTTTACTGAGGGGTTTGTTCATTTATCATTCACATGAGTTTTTTTTACATTTTATTCCTAAATTGTTGTCAGTATTTTCTGTTGAAAAGAAAATGTAAAATCCGCTCAGTAAAAACCTTTAGCTCTAACATGTCAACAAAACTGAACAAGAATTATGATTTTAAATTTCTGTCCTGGACATTTCTGTGAATTAGTGCATATTTAACATATTTTAAACATAATCCCCCCGTCCTAGACTAAAGTGTAAATCTGAGCTGAAAGAAACTCACACTGACCGATCTTAAAATATATCAGTGCCTTTGTTTTGTCTCTTGATGCACACAAAAATTTACTTAAATGTCTTAATTGAACTATGGCCTAATCCTGGCTTAGTCTATGAAACCGGACCAATGGTTGATAAAACGTAAGCACAAAAGTGGGATACTATGATTCTGACGTCTGTTGTGTTTTTACCCTGTTCACCTGTAGTGTCTTGTTTTAAAAACCACTTTTAAAAGAGTCCTGCATGTGTCTGTATAACAGTCCATTCTAGAATTCTGATCCTTCTAGAATGATTCTGAGGACAACACTGAAATGAGTGGTGATGTGGACTGGAGAGGGTATAGTCCAGACTGCACCGGGTCCGTCACAGTCTTCCAGGACTCATGTGGAAAAGGCCTGAGAATGTGTGAGAGCGACTCTCTCTCGTCTGACGTTGAGTTAGATCAGACAGAACATTCTCGAGCGGCGATGGTGTCAGTGTTATAAATTCAGGATGGCAGCACCTCCACAGCTCAATGAAGAGGAAAAAAAGGGTTTAACAGCTCAATTCCAGCAGAAGCCGTTCAGAGCCTGGCTTTTTCTCCCTCGTCCTTTCGCTGGCGTTCATCACGCTCTAAACGTCCCCTGTGACTTTCCATCATTTCCTCTTCTCCTGTATCCGACGCTCCTCCATCTCCTGGTTTTTTATTGTAGAGCGACGCAGAGACGCAGTCAGAGATTACAAATAACCGCAGCGCGTTGATTTCTTTTGTGCTGTTTATTTCGGTTCCTGAAGAAAGACCTCAGCGGGGAAATGCGAGCGCAGAACACATTTGTTTTACAGCAGAAACGCGCCCGGCGCCGCTACTAAATCACTGCGCTTGGGCTCTGTTTGAACACTTTCTCACTTTTTAATGGCTCCAGAGAGAAGAAACACAGGCTTTTCTATTAGACAGCGCAGAAGCTTGGAGAAAAGCTTGTGGGTATCCTTCAGACTCCTGCAGAAACACGTGAGATTCTCTCCGTCCTGACAGAGGTGATGGATGAAAACTTCTCTGTGTTAATGAGAGTCAGCTTGGTTTGTGCTTGTGTCCCAGCTCACAGATCAGATGCACATGTGTATATACCGGTGATGCACTGACATTATAGTGGCTGAAAATACATTTCTGGTTGATCATTTTGATGAGCCGAGATCTTTAGTCGATTCATGAGCAGACTGTCACTAAACTTTATTTGTAGAGATTTGTTTTGTTACCTTTAATTAACATTCTGTCAGTTTTATCACTAAATTCAAACAGTAAATGTGTTTTGTGGCTCTTTAATGTGTGGTGACAGCTCAGTGATCAACTCCTCTTTACTACTAGTTATAGCAGCAAATCAACATGAAACAGAAGAACTCACTGAAATCAATCATAAATCATAGAATCCATCAATCAGAGATTCAGCCACGGGAATATGTCAGTAAATGCTTGAGATTGATAATGGTGACCTTCAATCACAATAAACTACATAGTCAGCTAGAAAAAGAACTCATTTCCAACAATATATACACTATATTACATATTTGTTATATTTTACTTAAACCCCGTTCTTCAATATTTAATGCACGTTTGACTAAGTCATGAAAACGAATGTTTATTACAGCTGGCATTTAAATGTTTGTATCTCAACAACAAATTATTAAACTAATAAAAGTGGATATAAAACTGCCTTGTGTGTAATGTAAATGTTTATATATTTGAATAATTCATTCACTAAACAATTATTTTCTATTTTCAGTTAAATGAAAACTTACTTAATTTCATTGTATCACTAATATAGATATCTTATATACATTTTACATGGACTTCTTGAGGATGGATTTACTTGGCAACCACCCAGAACTGTATAATGATGTATTAAAAGCCACCATAGCAGCAATCCGAGACCCGGCAACCGCTCAGATTTCCCTCCATCTGTGTGTTGTTGAGGAGGAGATATCTCAGAAGACACAGATGCAGTAGAAGCACGTGAGCTGAGGAAAGTTTCTTACCAGAACTTCAGTTTCTCAACCTTCATGCCTGTGGGTGAAGGACACGGGTCACCAGATCAAACACCCACTCCAGAGCTCTGGATCGGAGGAGGCGACCTCTCTCACACACACACACACACTCATACAGGCGATGGTATCATTACACCTCAGTGGCGTCCAGGAGGTTTGTGCATTAGTCAGTGGAGTGAGCCCACACACACACACACACACACACACACACTGATGACCCGCTCGCTCTGTAATTACGGAGCACCGCTCTTTTCTTTTTTTTTCTGTTCATTCTTCTGTTCTTTTTTTGTTTGTTTATTCTTACTGTTTATTTGTCTGTTTATATTTAGTTTTTTATTACTTGATTTCTTTCTTTTTTATTTATGTTTATTTATGTATATTGTTCTATTTTAATTATTATTTCTTGAATAATTAGTTTGTCTTTTTCCTTAATTTTTTCCTTTATTTCGGATTATTTCTCTCTTTCTCTGTCTGGTGCTGTTTCTCCTGCAGTCGCTCATCTCCTCAGGATGATGTAAATCAGAGCGTCTTCACTTGACTCACTGATGTTTCTCCAGATGATGGGAGATGTCTTTGCGAAGCTCAGATCATGTATTCACTGCTGGATGTTTCCATTCTTTGGGGATGTCTTATTCATGCTCAGATCCGTTAAATGACGTCAGACGCTCAATCAGACAGAGACAGTCGCTCACAGGAGGAGAAGAGAGGAATATTTGTCATTTTATTGCTCAGCATCAGAGAGTCAAACACATTCACAGATGTGGAGATGTGTGACGGACCCAGTGTGTGTGTATGTGTGTGCGCTCTTCATCTCCTCACCAATCCATCATCATCATCCTCATCAGAGGCAACATTAAAGCATTAAACCCGGCAGAATCAAACACCGTCAGTCTCACAAACCGCTTTCCTTTGCTTTCTGTACATCTTTCATCATTGGCCGCTTTATGAATATTTCCCATCTTCATCATCTTATTCATTCTGTCCATCCCTCGTCTCTGAAACCCTCTAAAGGTCATTCTGCCCACGTGACGTTTCCATGAAGATGAGGATGATGATGGCGTATGAATGAGAGAGAAACTGCTGATACTCAGCAAACCTCCCTCTCGGTAACACGAGTGAGGTCGACCACTAACTTTACTTGTGATCTGATACCACTAAGCTACAATATACCACAGAAATATATCAAACTGTACAATAAGATACATGTAAGACACACATGTTTCATTACTTCATGATAATTAGCTTTTTAATATTATTTTTCCAATTTGTTTTTTTTTTTTTTCAAATAGTAATCAGTTAATTTTTCTGCTTTTATTTTTGTCTTCTTTCTTTTTTCATGTTTTTCTTTGTTTTTCATTTTTTATTTTTTAACATTGATGTATTATAAGAGGCAGATCACAGCACCCAGTGCACACTGATATGAGACAGTAATATTAATCTGCAGTAAGACCCGTATGATTCAGTGTCCGGCTGTGGTTTCAGAGCTGTGTTATCGGGCCGGAGGTTTGCAGCGTTTCTCCGTGCGTCTCTGACCAGACACTGACGGCTGGGGTGTGTTTCTGCGTCTCTGCAGGTCGGCAGCTGACGATCTTCAACAGCCAGGCGTTCATTAAGGTGGGCGGCGGAGAGAAGGGCCGTAACTTCCAAGGTCAGATCTCAGGGCTGTACTATAACGGCCTGCAGGTGCTGAAGCTGGCGGCCGAGGGCGACCCTAACGTTCAGGTGCAGGGTAACCTTCGTCTGGTGGGAGACGTGCCCTCGGTCATGAGCACTGACACCACCTCCACCACGCCCCTCGCAGACATGTCCACCACCATCATGGAGACCACCACCACCATGGCCACCACCACCACCCGCAAGCAGCGCTCGCCCACCATGAGAGACAGCGTCACACAGGTCAGTGTGTGTGTGTGTGTGTGGAAACACTACTGTGACACACAGTCTGAGATCAAACAGAAACAAACGCTTGTGCAAAAGATCCAGTGTGTAGGGAAACTGTTCTTCTGTGTCTGACGTTGTGATCCTGTGATGATCAACAGCAGAGACTGCGGGGGGCTACGATAAAATAATTGTGAATTTGTGATTGCATCACAGTATAGTATATGAAATAACAAGTTATAATTTAATAATAATTATTATTACTAAATTAAAATAACATTTTAATAAAGAAATTTTACCATTTCAATATTTAAATTTTTATTACAATTCCTGATGAAAAATCTATTTGTTTTAGGACCACCCATTTTTGTCATATATGTTTTTGTGATTATGTATCAGTATAACTATAAAATGATGATGATACTAAATAAAACTATAAAAATGACTAAATGAAAGAAAATAAGAAATGTTTTGTATTCTGTACTGTTCTCTGAGGTCCACTTATAATGCTTTCAAGATTTCTACATCAAAAAACATAATCATTTAGAAGTAGTAGTCTATTTTCTGTTCTGTTTGTAGAAGTAAACGCCCACTGCTGTGATTGGCTTAGAGTTGTGTATTTTTCTCATAGATGGACACTGCTGTGATTTAGGTTAAAACTGCAGAAATACTCAATACATATCAAAGCAGTAGTGATCCCATAATAAAAACAGTTACTCACACTAATGTTGTGACATGACTGTTCTGGAAAAATCATTATGAACGTGCTGTTTAAATGCAGCTGTCGTGTCGTGATGGGCCTACAGTCTGTGTACAGTCTCAAGATAACCCTCAGAAATGTCAGATGTACAGCACTGACCTGCAGCCATCTTAAATGTTCTCATGAGCCGTGTGACTGTATACCGGATCCTATAACTCATCTCTCAGACATGAAAACACACCGCGTTTGCCTGCGGTTATTAGCTTTCCTCTTCCTGTACCAAGAGCACATTCAGATCCAGCTCAATGGTTCACAAACAGGAAGAAGAGACATTTGATTATGGCTACAAAACATTCAAAACAGCAGCCTATTAATGTCTGAAAAACAAAAGCCTTTTCCACCGGGAATGATTTCCGAGTCTGTGGCGTTAATGCATTCGCGGGGCAGAGGACGAATTAAACGGATCCGTACGACTGAAATGTCATGTCGGGTTACAGAAACACGTGAAGCTGAAATGTGATTTTGATCCGCGGCGCTCCAAATGATGTAGTCTCTAATAAATATCACTTTATGAAATAAATAAGTGAAGAAACACTCCAGGCTTCAGTACAATAGTCTGCAGCTTTTCAGAACTAATTAAAAGAAAACAGGATTGTGTCCTGCGGCTGGTTCAGCGAAAGCGAGCGTCAAATAAATCTGCTGTGAACAAGTTCCTTGTCCAGTTCACAGTCACACGGCCGGAGACTGGATTCACTGACCAGAACTAATTCTCTTTATACACTTATTTATGTATAATGTATTTAACATAATTGCATTTTGAAAGACTTTCAGTGCAGAAAATGTTTTTCTTTTTTTAAGGTTTAGATTCGTTTACAGAATAGTTATTCTGATTACTAATGACTAATAAGTATACAGTGTTGTTTGAATTGTTGCCTTGGCAATTAGCTGATTTTTAGTTTGACTTTTAGTTTTAGTTATGGACAGAGAGGAAGACACACTGGCAGACAGATAGACAGATGAACGGACAGAAAAATCGACAGATGGATGGATGGACAGATAGACAGATGAAAAGATGGACATACATATAGACAGTTGGACAGGGAGGCAGATGGATGGATTGACAGATAAACCGAAGATGGACAGACATAACAGATGGATAGAGAGATGGATGGATGGATGGATGGATGGATGGATGAATGAATGAATGAATGAATGAATGAATGAATGAATGAATGAATGAATGAATGAATGAATGAATGAATGAATGAATGGATGGATGGATGGATGGATGGATGGATGGATGGATGGATGGATGGACGGATAGACAGATGGAAAGATGGACAGACATATATACAGATGGACAGAGAGATGGATGGATGGATGGACGGATGGATGGATGGATGGACAGATAGACAAAAGGAAGATGGACAGCAAGACAGACAGACAAATGGAAAGATGGACAGACAGATGGATGGATGGGGAGACAGATGGATTGATTGATGAATGGATGGGTGGACAGATAGACAGATAGACGGACAGGAAGACGAACAGGTGGATGTGTTATCAGTCACAGAAGCTCTTTGTTCTGCTGGAGAATCTCTCTGATGGTTGAATAACGCTGAGGTTTCAGGACTGTCTGTGTTTTCCTCAGAGAGACTCATTTTCTCAAAATGTTCAGATGCTGAAATGAGTTTGACATGTCATGAGAAATGGATGAGAATGATTTCAGACACTGTGTCTGGCAGCTTTGGCTCAGAGATGACAGTCTGCAGTGCTCTGTGAGTTCAGATATGACAGTATATATTTACACATGGACACCTGATTAATGGACTGAAAACAGAGATTCACAGAGCTGCAGTCAGAAAGTGTGAGGGATCATCACATGACAGCTGTCTCTGTGAATGTGCTTGGTGTTTGATGTATTCTTAATTCATTATATTGAAGAAATACACTACTGACTGTCTGTCTCTTTCTCTGCAGAATACTGACGATCTGTTAGTAGCATCAGCAGAATGTCCGAGTGATGATGAAGATCTCGAGGAGTGTGAGCCTGGAAACGGTGAGTCAGTCTTACCATCCATGTGTGTTTTTATATGCTGTAAACACACACGCACATTTTCTCTCATACAATCTCGTCCAGTGTGCAGCTGTGATTGGACAAAATTTGCCTCAATTCAAGTTGACAGTCAGATTTAACGTAAATTCATGTCGTTTAGTAGGAACTCTTATGGTTTGAAATTATAACTACATGTATGTTGTACCATATAGTAGCTTTGATTGTTGAAAGCTGATCAATTATAAATATAATTTATAATAAATATAAATTAAGGAAATTAAATTAGGTTATTTACTAGTGTTCATGTCATGTTGTTGATAAACGCAAACTCCTTTGAATATATATTCTGAAAACAAGTTGTATTACACAGTTTGCTTGTGAGGTACAGTAGGTGTGTGTATTGTCAGGACTGTTGGTAGTGTCAATGCTGTTGTGAATGGATTGCGTGTGTTTGGGCTGATGCCTGTCTGTCAGCTCATATGAACAAGGTTTAGCGATACACTAAAGCAGTTATCAGCAGTGGTCAGCTCTTACGGCACACTTCACTAATGCAGCACCAAGTGCCCAGATATGTAAGATGTATTCATACATGTCTCATATAATGTGATTAACGTGTTACAAGACTCATCAACTGTTATATCATGTGACAGTAACAGCAACTGAATATGTGATGCTTCATTATCAATCAATCAATCAATCACTTGTATTCATGCAGCGCTTTTAACAATACAGATTGTAGCATAGCCCTGAACATTATCATATAGGAGAATAGAGTGATGGTGATGTATAATGACGAGATTAAACTATTTATCAAATGCAGAAGCGGTCTCTGTAATCAAAACAATGATAATCACTAGAAATTAGGTGCCCCCATTAACATAAGATAAAGACTTAACCAGATCTATCTTAGCAGTTATCCACGACCTCGAGACCACTGATAACACCTTAGTAACAGGCCAGCATCTGCCTAGCAACCACAAAGAATGACTCATGAAACAGCCAGAACACCCCAGCAACCTCCAAAGCACACCATAGCAACCATCTGAGGGTGAGCAGCAGTTCATCTGTATTTTTGAAAGCAAATATTTCTATTGCACACTGGAGCAGACAAAAGTACAAAGAGAGCAAACAAATTGTGTGACTCACTGTCAAATGCTGGACAAGTAAAAGAAAACAAGATAGATGAAGTACAAATCAAACATGGAGAAGAGAGAGAGAGAGAGGTTCTCACTGGCATCAGCATGTTCTTCACGTTTGCTGTATCATGGGAGAGACGGATGAGCCACAGACGAAGCAGAGAGATATGGACGGATGGATGGAGGGACAGAAATCTCTGCATTGCGTTTTTGCTCCAGGGTCCCACAGAAACGTCCCTCATCTCAGCTGATCTCCACGGGCTAATTAATCTCTGCCCTCATTAGAAGCTGCTAATTACATCATTCATCATTCTCTAGTTTGTAATGAGCTGAAAGTACAATTGCACAACAAATTGACTGACTTACACAAACACACTACAGTCTGACTGTTACACGCAAACAAGAGACAGTCTGTTACACGCAAACACACTACAGTCTGACTGTTACACGCAA
>JAUCMR010000141.1:3264561-3278327 GCA_032357425.1 Enteromius argenteus | reverse complement strand
CTTCAGTCTGACTGTTACACGCAACACACTACAGTCTGACTGTTACACGCAAACACACTTCAGTCTGACTGTTACACACAACACACTACAGTCTGACTGTTACACGCAAACAAGAGACAGTCTGTTACACGCAAACACACTACTGACTGTTACACGTAAACACACTACTGTCTGACTGTTGACTGTTACAAGCAACCACACTACTGTCTGTTACACACAAACAAGAGACAATCTGTTACACACAAACAGGAGACAGTCTGATTGTTAGACGTAAACACACTACAGTGCAGTGAAGCATTTATCTTTCATATACATGCATTATATGTGAGGCATTCCAACCCTGAAAAACCTCATATATAGGTTTTGATTTATAGCTTTATAAATTGGTTTCATTGACTATATAGCAACAATAAAGCAGCTCTGTGTCTCTTCAAATAGAATCAAGATATTCTTAACTTATTAGTTGCAGAAGAAAGTCTAGCAAAACAAACATGAATTTTTCAGCACGCTGCATATGAAATATGTGGTTTGATGTGAAGCGAGTACATTTATAGAGGTTAATCTCAGTCTCTCTGAGTGTCTAGGCTCCCGGTGCCTTCTGTCGTCAATTATTAAGCGTCGGGGTCGGTCTCACCCCCCGCCATTGCTCTAGTGTTCAGCTTCAGAATCAAATTAGCTAAGAGAGGGACAACTCCAATCTCAGCCTTCCCTGTGGCCCACATGCCTGCGGCAAACAACAGTCACATTTCCAGCTTTCATTACTGTGTGTGGTAGTAAACAGGCTCCTGAATGTCCAAAACAAGCTGGACACAGGAGTCTCTTTCATTGTGCTGCTCATCTTGTCATTAATGTGATCCAGCAGAGCATCCGTTCAACTCGTAGGATACTGCTCAAACCTCCAGGACAATGTCTGATTTTCTAGTACAAATATCTAATAATTCTCAAATCAAGATAGAATTACTTGAAAGGCAAAACAATGTTAGATAACTAATCTTGTCTTCTGAAAGAAAAAAAAAAAGAATAAAAATAAAATCTAAATTAAGTGTTTACACTTTAAACAAGAAACGAAATCTGTTGATGAGGTCAGATAAATCAACTTGTGTTCCATTTGAATATCAGTTTACTTTTTGACCCCACTGGTGGATAGTTTTTGCTTACTAAAAGCATAAAGTCAAACATTTTTTATTTATTTTACTTTTTATTTCTTTTTACAGAAAACAAGACTTAATTACCTAAATTATTTTTGCATCTTTTGCAGTGTGTTAGACTTATCACAATATTGCATGTAATGTAACTGAAGTATTTAATTACTAAGAGGGATTACTCTTTTTTTCCTGTTATTTAATTATTGTTACTTCTAATTGCATTAAATACTTTTTAAGCTATGAAACAAATGCTATAGAAAGCAATATTGTATATGTAAATGTAACATCTTATAATAGAAAATAATAGAATCATATATGCAACTTTATTTATTTGAAATCATTAAAAGAGCCATTTCGTATTTGTCCTTATGTTGTTCAACTGGTTGAGATTGATATGGCATGCATTACATTTTGAGAGATAGTAATCTAATTACACTGTCAAATATATAATTAGTAGCTAATAATTAATTAATTTTGTGCATTTCTCACTATTAATGACATTTAATTTGGCTGTTAAAGAACAGTGCGTCTCACGATGGATTTGCAACAGACATAAACGTAAATGTTGTTTGTTGCCGTTAAGGAAATAAAAGCGTGAATAAAGCTGCAGTCTTTACTCCAGTTACTGATGGTGCTCACGGTGGCTCACTCCAGACAATCATTGTGAAACAAGTGAGAATGGCACTGTGCAGAGCATGTGAGAAATTTGTACGTACGCATGAGTCATGATGCTATTCTGATGTTGTTCTTGTTGTCAACGCAACTGTCACAAGAGGCAAAGTTTGACCAATCACAGACTACTGGAACAATGATTTCTAATCTATAACGAGATTTGTCACAAACACACAGACAGGCTGATGGGTTGCACACACATTCACTGATTTGTGTGTCTGCGGATTGATGGTTTGAGAAGGTTCTCCATCATTTCTCCTTCAAGTGCATTTTAGAGAAGATACTAGAAGGTAATTGTCAGGATTTAAGGTTCGTCTCCTGTGAGCGATCGATTCTGGCCTCTCTGGAAACAGATTGCTCTGGATTTGCTTGTGTATCTTAGGATATTCTAACAAATTTAATAAAAGCAGGAAATATTGTTGTGCCGGTGGCGCATTAACACACAGGCTCGTATAATTCACAAACCGGTGGTGTCAGTTACTGAATTATCAGACTCCATTCGCTGCCCTTGACAGATTGTTCCTTTAAACGTCTGGTCGCCTCCAGCGGCTTTTTCTAGCAATGGATATAAAAGATTTGTCGGCGGTGAACGGGCATTAATTTTACACGAACCGTTCCCCAGACTTTCAACCCGCAGATGCACGCCTCTGTGCTGGGGCTGTTGGGTGGGACGAACTCTGTGAAAGATGCCATTAACATACTGTTTCCTTTTCAGCTTCTAACAGACGTATGTGTGTTCTGAATGTTAATGTCACCTTTTCTCCTGGTGGATTCTCTGAGCTTAATGACTTTGTTCATCAATATGCAAACAGAATGGTCTTTTTTGAAGGTTTTGCTGGTTAAGGGGAGGGTGCCGTGTTGATGCCATGGTTTGAGGAGGTTTCCCAAAGAGTGCAGATCATAGCCAAACAGTCCACCCCCACCCCCACCCCCCAAGCAATGTTTGTCACACTAATTTGCCTCACCAAATGAATAACAATGATTTGCATTATGTGTTTAAACAGAACAATCTCTCCTGCACCCTGTTTTTCTAGATTCATGCTAGATTCTCAGGTGTTGATGCCACAGATGAAACTGTTTAACAAATCTGAGCTGAATACTTGAATATGTCTTGTGTAATTTCAACTTTTGACATTCTTTGACAAGCCAGTTCCGGGGAAAAAAAACGGGTTTTTGTTATTCATGTTGTGAGATTTCCAAGGGACAGGCTTATGGAAAATTATCTTGAAAGATTTGGTCTGTGTTTTGGGGGGGAAAGTCTTGTGGGACAGTAATTTGAAAATATCACCTTCGGTATCCCGGGGTGAGAGTGGGAAGTTTTGCATATAGATCCTCATCATTAGCGAGCTATCACCATGCCAACGGGGAGCGGGGATTATGAGCTTTATGAGCTCTGGGAAAACGTTCACTGAATGATGAATTCAAAACACTTTACCTACTTTGAAACATGGGCTGAAATTTGTTTATCACTATCCCAGAACAATCTTACACAGCTTTCTTTTTGTAATTTTTTTTTTTCATGCAAAAATCATGCGGCCAATTTGTTGATGTAAGTGACCTGTACTACGTGGTTTGCTCTCTTCTTAAACATGCAGTCAGTAAGTGAGGGTTAGCACAGCTAGCATTAGCATTAGCACAGACGTAGAACTGTTTTTTTGTAGGATTTTAACATGAATGTACTTTCTAGCTGGTCTAGCACATGCTTAAGTTTTAATGTTATTACTCTAACCCTGTAATGCATACAACTGTAATTCCTTAGCCTTAGCCTAGCTGTTTATAGTCTGATTTTAAATAGATGCTAACGAAACTAACTTTAGAACTAACCTCATTAAGTCTAAGTGCTGTTCTAATGCTTCTTCTCTCTCTCTTGTGCACTCATTTGCTCGGGTGCCAACTAACGCAATGTCCGTTCTCTCTTTCATCCTAGGAGGTGAACTAGTGTTGCCAATTATAACTGTGGATTCCCTTGACCCCCCGTCAATTGTGACACGTTACCCCGTTATCCCCCCGCCCCCGACCTATCGCCCCTTCCTCACCTTGCTCGAGACCACCAAAGAGTCTCTCCCCTTGCCCGGCCGACCCCCCTGTCCGCTGGACCAGGAGGACTGTGAAGAGCCCATGGAGGTCTCGGCCTATGGCTCGGGCGAGATGACAGAGTCTGACGATGAGGACTACTATAAAAACTCCCACCTCGTCACTGACCGGACCGTACTCCCCCCTCCCCCTGCTGCCGGGAACCCCCGAGGTGACCGGCCCTTCGCCCGTTTGCCCGAGTCCCATCGTCCACCGCTCCCATTCACCCCCACGGCCCCCCCTGTGCCCCGGCTCAAGCCCGGCATCAACAGCGGCCCCAACATCCCCGCGGGTAAAATGAACACCCGTGACCAGGTGCTGCTGCCGCCCGTTCAGCCATCGGGCGACCCTGAACATGGCGGGCGGCACCGGCACATCCCAGGTATAACGTATCCTCCCAATTTCCCCCATGTGCCCACTACAGACCCCTCGTCGCCGGACCGAGGGCCTCCGGGAGCGGTGGAGGTGATCCGAGAGTCCAGCAGCACGACGGGCATGGTGGTGGGCATTGTGGCCGCAGCCGCCCTCTGCATCCTCATCCTGCTCTACGCCATGTACAAGTATCGCAACCGCGACGAGGGCTCCTACCAGGTGGACCAGAGTCGCAACTACATCAGCAACTCAGCCACGCAAAGCAACGGCGCCCTGGTGAAGGAGAAGCAGCCTGGCGCAGCCAAGACGGGCACAAAGAGCAAGAAGAACAAAGACAAGGAGTATTACGTCTGAGCTTACGGCGGAAGCGAGGGGGAGAAGGAGAGAGATAGGATGAGGAATGGAAAGGGAGGTCCGGGTATTTATCGGCAGTTTACCGGTCACATTTAGAGCTCTGACATAAGTCTTCTTTAGTTTCTCGTCTCGTCTAGGTGTTGGCCTCATTTCCAGCAAGAGCTAAAGAGTTCGAAAGCGTCTAGGGTTCGGAATCATCCCCTCCCTCATTTCCATTTTTGATAGCTAATCCCTATTACAGAAAAGAAACTCTGCAAACCTTTTGTATTGAAGAAAAGTGGATTTTTCCTCACGTGTAATTTGACGCTCTAGTTTGTTCTTTGTAAATACTACGCCAGTCCTCAATATTCAGATCATCTCCTAACCTGATGTCAAAACACCCGCATACGCCAGGCCGCTTGGGCAATACATTGCTCCATCAGAGCATTGGATGCGGTTGAGAATCGTTTGGGAACGAGAGCAGTTCAGCTGGAACGGCTTGGCCTAGGTGACATTTCAGGAACAGATGGTGCCGAAAACGTTTAGCAGTCACACTCCTCCGTAATACTGCCAAACCAGCTCCGTGTCAAATCCGTCTCCCTCTCTTTCCAAGTGCTTCACGTTTCCATCCTCCGCTCCCATCATCCCTCTCTTTCTCTCTTTCCCCGCACCCTTTCTTGGCTTGTTCTCTCTTTTTCTCCTTGTCCTTGGTGCTCAGGAGCAGATGCAACGTAATTCTGTTGTGTTTCCAGCATGTGGTATTCAAAATGAAAAGAGACAAAAACTGTTTCTGTGGAGTCAAACAAATAATTATATAGCTATATATCAAACCGTTACAACTAGCGAAACATCTGTGGATGATCCCTTCAGCCGCCAGGACTCTCGGGGGCCCATGGCCACCCGTGTTCAAGCAAATATCCGTTGTGTGTTTTTGGGGTTCCCCAGGGCTCTGTCCTGGACCCGCTGAGGATCTTGGTTTCTGCTCCACATTCAAGAACCTGAAACTCCCAACAGCAAATAGATATATTCACATACAGATATTTGAAAAGACAAAGAGATAAGAGCGACTGAAGGTCTGACGCGATCGATCAAGACCCACATCATGTCAACAAACCGTATCAGTGGAAACAGCAGAGCAGGATGCTAGGATGTCTTTTGTTTTGTTTTGTTTTCTATGTGTGTGTGTGTGTGTGTGTTTTTTTTTTTATTTCATCACAATGTCAAAGGGAAAGACAATGACATTCCAGTTAATGTATATCCCGTGTAGGGAACGTGAACTCACCTGCGTCTTTGACCACGTTCTCTCAGGAGGAAAGTAGGTATGAACTTTGTGCATTTAATGGAACGAACACTCTTGAAAGAAAGACAAATGGCCTGTTGCTTGGAAGGTGTACATCTTGAACTCTAGTATTCTAATTTTCTCAACTCTATTAAAAGAACTAAACTCTACATTGAAAAGAAAATGTTTAAAACAGTTTGTGAAATGTCTAAATATTTGAATCTCATCCCAGTGCTAAAAGAAATGTGTTTTTCCTAATTATCATTCCTAAGAGAAAAAAAAGAAAGTGCAGTGAAATGCAAAGATCAGTGAATTGGATTCCAGAAAGCAGATGCTCTTTTGAAAATTAAACAACAAAATGTGATTTGGTTTACAAGAGAACGTTTTCTTTACCAGGCAGGAGAGTATCTCCTTGTATCCAGAAGACTTTGATCGTCGACTCCATCCTCCGTTTAAATCATGTCGCTCGCTTTACCCAGCGTGTGGAGGGCTGTTCATACTCCATACTCACTTGACGAGGACCAGACGTCATCATTTATTTCCACTCATGTGTTTGCATGAGCTTGTTTGTCTGTGTGAATGCGTTTCCATTCTTTCCGTTCCTGTTCAGGTTTGTCGGTTGCGTTTCTCCTCAGCTCCCTTGTTCTTTCTAAATGTTATTGTAGAGTGTTCCAGTGAGATGAATCTGCATACGTGTATATTAACAGAAGGGAATACAATTGGTTATATACTTCTTACCCCCTGTGTCATGTGCTTATTTCAGATTCACATTTTTCTTCCAGAATAGTCTTCCTCACTTCAGCTCGACACAAACACTTTGAGAGTGTAAACTAGAGTATTTATAGTACAGTGTAGCCGTGGACTCGTAAAACACATTCACGTGAGTGCCGGAAAGTCTTTCATTCTCATAGTGCTACGTGGTTTTCATTATTTAACATTTAAAATAAAGCTAAAAAACCATAATGATCAGGTAGTGAAACCTATATAATTTCCAACGATCTCTACATAGTACTCTAAAAAATTATCATTTGTATTGGGATGTCAATTTATTAATTGTAGATGCTAATTAATGTTAGTTTATTTCCTATCATTGATCATGAATCAGTATTCTGCTGTGTTTGTTCGGTCCAGCTGCGATAGGCCTGTTTTCTTTGTTCATCATCTACATACAAACACAGACTGATCTCTCATGATACGACTGTCAGACGCTGTCAAAAACAGTTCAACCTTTACAGCATGATTTATATTGTATGGAAGCCCTGAAGCACAGTGTGAGGAGAAGGTCATGGTGGTAGAAAAATAGGCTTGGAATCCTTCCTTAGCCCAGGTCTTAAGAATTCATTTCTCTCTTTCATTTATTTTTTTTGTCATGTTTGTTTTGATAAATGTTCTTCTCTCACTTATTTGTTTTCCCTAAATAGTTAACACAAGAGAGGGAAACAAACGGAAGTCCTGAACCTAAATGTTTTTGTGTTCTTCTAAAGCATAAGTGCTAGAATATGTCTTGCTATGTTTTGTTTTGTTTTTCACTCCAAACTTTTTTGTTTCTGAATTTGTTTCTGAACATTATTTCACCCTCTCCAATTTTTTCTCATTCCACCTGTCATTGCATTAGACTAATAACCAAAAAGATCATAAGCACCGAAGATCATATATGCATATAATTATGATTTTGTCTCGACTTTGATTTGCAAAACTTCCTTGTAAATGTATTTGTCTGAATACAGAAAGCAGTGTAAGCATTAGATTTCATGCTAAATTATAGTGGCACCTCGTGGCCGAGATTGGTACTACATGATTCTCTCTCTCTCTCTCTCTCTCTATGTGTGTGTGTTTGTGAATGAGAAAAGCGAGAAAAAGGTTTCTGAAGAGACAGTGTCAATGACACAAACTTCTAAAATTGTCTTTAATTGTTTTTTATGTTTTTTCTTTTTCTTAAGATTTTCTCTTTTTTTCTTGCCAAGTAACTTTTTACTCTCTTTACATTTGTTTTTATGTGATTTTCCTCTCTCTATGAGAAAAAGGTTTTTGTAGAGACAGATTTGGTTGTAGAAGAGAAGAAACACTAAGACTATGATTTTGTTTGTTTCTGCACCTTGATTTCTTTTTTCCCGTCGTGTTGTTTGTTTTGTGTAGTTGAATGTGTTGTGCTGTTCAAACTACTTCACTGCTGCTAATTTGTTTCTCAGATTTTTTCCCCCAAAACATTTTTGTCCTTTCTGATTTTTATTTATTTTTTAATCTCCAAGATTTATTTCTCTCCGTTTCTTCTCACCTATAAAACATTTTTTCTAATTTTTTTTATTTTTACTTTTTATTTTTTTCTCTTCAAAATATTTTTTTCTCTCTGAATTTTTCTTTCACACCAAACATTTTTTTCTTCCTTCCAGCATTTATTGCTCAGAATTGTTACTCTTCAAAAAAAAAAAAATCTAAAAATATATATATTTTCTTCTCTGTCTGAAAAAAACCCAAAAAACTCTCTTTCTGATTTTCACCTCTATAAAAAAATAATTTCTCTCTCAGATTTCTTCTTTTCAAAAAGCTTTTTGCTAGAGAACATTGGAAAGGGAGAGAAAAAAAATGTTTGTTTTTTTTTAGTGGGGGAACATTTTCAGGAGAAAAACAAAACTTAGAATTCTTACGACACTAATAAACTACTTTTTGTTATTTTTTTCTTTGATCCTTTTAATAAACTTTTTTTTCCCCCCTTTTATCCCGGCTGTGTTTCAGGGCTTCTGTAGTGAGCAGCATAATCGCTCAACATCTATCAGAGCAGACTGTGACTGTTTGTAACTTAGCCACGTCTCAAGATCTAGTCTGATCTGGCTGCTAGCCAAAGAGTAATCTGTTTCTCTGTTTGGAATAAACTTAGACTAATCTGCCTTTTTTGGTAACAGAATTTTAAAGTAAAAATAGACTTTAAAGTCTAAATCTTTGACACAGCCAGCCTCCACAGCTACTGAAATACAGAGAAATAAACAAAAGTGCCTTAATGTCAGCCATAAATTCAGACGTGACATTTCATCTCACCTGCTGTTAACCGTGATCGACAAATAAATATGTGTTATGAAAACAATGTTCATTTCAGGACAAACGCCGCGAGGATTGAAGATGTGAAAGATGGGAAGTGTTGAAAAGTGCAGATGTTTCACAACAAACACACACACAGAGCTCTCCTCCTGCAGTTTCCATGGAAACAGGCTTCTGTCCTTTATGACAGTGTGTGTGTTCGGGGTTTAACCGAGTCTCCAGTGATCTCTGGAAACAAGCAGAGAAATAAAACGGACCAAACTGAAGAAGAAAACAAGAAGAACTGCCAGTGTTTGTCTTTTGACCGATGATTTATTCAATAATCAGGAGATTTAAGTGCATTTATTTAATAAATGTCACATTCCATAACGCTTGTAGTCTTGACAATCACACTTTGTCCCTGATATTTCCAGCTTTTCATGAACACTGTCTGCCAGAAAACACACCATGAGCTAAAACAATACAAGCCTTGCTGACACACACATGCACACACACACACACACACGCTAATTCCCTCGATCAGCTCATCTACAGAAGCATTTAGACATGAACAAATATTATTATAGTCAAAATCATGCATAACAACCTTCTTTTTTCAAATGCAGCAGTGCTTTGGGTTTGATGAGTGAAATAAATACAGTATGCCATCACAAATACGGCAAAACAGAAGAAATGTGACTGTCACAGAAACAGAAACAAACTGTTCTGTGTTTGATAAGAAGTTATGGCACAAATAGTGATTTAGGTTTATGAATGTGGCGGACTCTTTATATTAAATAATTTAAAGTGACAGATTTAGATTTGAATGTATAAGAAATTGACCCAAACTGATATTAAAGCTGCGAAACTTTATTAGAAATGGAAACATTTGAGGTGATGAAAATCCCCATAAATGTGTGTATATATATATATTCAGCAAATGTATTTCTTGTTCTGTGTACTTTGAAATATATTTAACAATATTTCTATAAATTATGTATAACATTACTTTGTACTTTTGATCAAGTTCACACATTCCTCTGGTGTTTGTGTGATGTTTTCGGGTTTTGTTTGATATATTTTTCATTTTTATTCCTATTATTCATTTCCCTGATCTCAAATGATGCAGTCTTCAAACCTGAGTGAATTATTCCAGTGAAGAACTCTATTTAAAGCTGTTTAAACTCTGAACACGAGGTGCTTTCACACACGACTGACTCTCTTCTGTACTCACACGCACCTGAATCTGTTTCAGTGAATCATCTACAGATCTGATTCAGTGATCGTCCCGTCAGACTGAAGGGATCTCCGTGAAGAGCAGGTGAGTAACTGAACTAAAGAGGGTTTGGAGAAAATCAAGTCCAGAATCAAAGTTTGAATAACACGTATCAATTCCTGTCTTTTTTCGTAAGGGGACTGTTAAAAAGTTTTGTCTTTGAATCATTCATTCAACAGATTCATTCAAAAACACTGATTCAGTCAGTTCTGAGTGAGTCACTGAATCATTCCATTCACAAATTCTATCAGATTGTGTTGAGTTTCTAATGTTCTCTTCAGAATTGTGAGAGAACTACAACCTCTATTGAAATAATGATATACCATAAGTGTGATCTTACAATCATTTCTTGTATATACATGCATTTAATTCCTGAATGAAGGTATGAACAGAAATCGTGCGTATGCGTCTCCTTCAGATGTGAAATCTATGAATCACAAACGACTCATTATGAATGTCATTAACATATAAAATATCACCATAGTTCAAAACCTGGAATACTCCGACAGTAAAGTGTGTCTGCTCTGAACGTCTCCTGCATGTCTTCTGTTCCTCTGGAGCTGTGTAATTACTGTAGTTTACATTTTGCTGTACATTCAACTATATATCCAGCTTTATATAGTTAATGCTGTGATGTATATCAAACTTTATATAGAGTTTACATATACAAAAGTTCACATTTTGTTAAATATTCATCACAATTGTGACCGGTGGGATAAAGTGAGTAATGAAATCACATACTTCTGCATTCATAATATTTTAATATATATCTTAGCTCAGCTATTTTAAACTCTTTGATCACATTCTAGGGTTTTTACAATGCATTAAAAACTTATGCAACATTGATAGGAACAGTGAGATAAAAGTAACATTTCAGTAGCAACTGCCATTGGATTTGTATTGTCTAGCTGTCACGCCCATGTCTGTGTTTGTGTCTTTAGTTTAGTTTTGGTTTCGTTTCATGATTTCCTGTTTCCTTATTTGGTCTTGTTCCTGTTCTTGTTTAGTTAATTAGTTACCCGATCCACCTGTGTTCCTCACCTGTCCTGATTTCTCCCTAATGTGGCCATGTTTAAAAGCCTGTTTAGTTAGTCTTGTCCTTTGTCCGATTACTAAGGTGACTTTGCTGTGTATGTGTTTTCTTTGTTCTACCCGTTTGGAATTAAATCAGTTTTACTTGCAACGATCCGAGTATTCACACAGATCGTGACACTAGCTAAGTTCCCACCGGTCACTATTGTGACCATCAAGATTTTTGCCCACTCTATGACCACACTCAACAAAAATAAATATATGTGAATGCATATATTAATACTAGACACCCTAAAGATAATATAATATAAGATAAGAAAAATCTATATCATATCTTTATGTTAACATACTTTACTAGCCCTTCGTTTTGGAGCTTTGACGCAGTTATCATTTTCTCAAGGTGCAAACAGGAAATAAACTGCTCTGGTCATCTGACTTTTTTACCTAATTGTGTAAAACTTCACACATTTATTTGAGACCCTTTATTTTTTCCATATTTGCAGGAAGTGCACTAAACCATCAGTCAGTAAGGTTTTAAGAGCTTTATAAATGAAAAAGTGGGATTAAATGGGTTAATAGGTTACACTACACCAGAGGCGCCTGGAGGCTTTCTTCCAAGGGTATGCGCACTTCTCAGAAATTGTATTTATTTATTTATTTTTATTTTTATTTTATTTATTTTTTTGTGACCAGAGTCAGCGAGTTGATCATAGCCATCATGACTTGCCTAAAATAAAATCTATAAATGTAAAACAGTTCAAGAATATCACAATGTTAGTTTAAATGTATATAACCTGTGAATGTGTGCTGTTAGACGCATATCAACAATCTGCAGCACTCAGAGGTGCCAGTGTCATCACTTGCATATATATATAAATATATCTACAGAAAGCTTTAAATTACTGCTTCAGAACGAAATTAATTAACTGCATAATTAAACAAACTGAACATATTTACCGTTATAGTTTCTACCACATGAAAGTTTCTATTTGGCATAATATTTGACTTTGGCGTGCAAAAGACTGATAAATTCATAATTAATGTCATGACAGTCGACAGTCGACAGAAATACGGGACACAGGTCAGTCTTGAGCGCTCATAGTACACATAAACAGGCATCTCCATCACCAACATCCCTAACAGGTGACCGCACAAACATTAAGTTACTGTGTCTGTCTGCCTGATTAAAAAATGTTTCAAACACGTTCATATTTTAGAGAATATAGATAACATTTCCATCATTTCCACCATAATGATTTATTTTTCTCATCCACCCGCAATTAATCAAAATGTATTTTTTTTATTACCCACCCGCGGATATAACCGCCATCACTAATACCAACCTATTAAAGTACTGTTTTGTATCTTTGAAATACACTGATAAGCACCAAATGCAGGTGTTGATGAGAAAGTCACATGATGAGCCAATGCCCATCACAAGCAGCTTTTAAACATGAACATATATAGAAGGAGCTCAGAGTCATTCACACAAACACTAAACACCATCATGATGACACTCATTACACTCAAATACATTTACATTTACATTTATTAATTTAGCAGACGCTTTTATCCAAAGTGACTTACAGGTGGGGAATATACAATATACAATAAACATTCATTTAACAACATTACATGTGACACACAACCCTAATAAACATCACTGAGAAGAAAACACTAGAAGAAACATCAAATTCAAACTAAATTTTAAATGCAATGCAGGGAATTCTGGGAATGTCAGTTTACAGTTTTTCCCTGTAAATTTTACAGGAATTTACCGTTAACCACTTAAAGGGTTTTTACTGTAGCATTTTCACAGTTTTTTTACCGTTAAAATCACAGTGGCTCTAGTGTCCTGCGGAGAGTGAATATCTGCGGGTCATCTTCTCATGATAAGAGCTGAAGAGTTCCAGGACAAACGCTGAGCAGATCTGTGGAGAAGTGACTCAAACACACCGAGCTGTCAGGAGGTGATTATTCTGAACGTGAGAAGAGCACAGCTTCATCAGCTTCAAACATCCAAACTAAATGATGTCATCATTACGCTTCCAAGCTAAACATCTGCTTTTGAGCTCCACAGAAGACAGTCAACAGAAGAAGAAAGGCTTGAGAAAAGACTGGCATAACCTAATGCCGGCTGGTTGTCATACACATGCTATAGCTTGAGCAAAATTAAGGTGGGTTCCAAATCACGTCCATAAAGATAATACGCGCTTAAATCCCCAGATGATGCACTTAAATAACCAGGAAAAAAACTGTGTGGAGTCTTGAGTATATAGTGTGTAGTGCATCATGTGGGACACAGTTTTAGTGTATTTACTGGTTGCCATAGAAACACTGTACAGAGATTTAAAAAAAAGTGTACTAAAATTAATAAATCTTTACTAGATGTTACTGACTATAATGTTTTCAACATTGTATATACAGAGCTGTGCAATAATATAGTAAACATTTAGCTAAATATACAACTATATATCCAATTTTGTATATATATATACAGTGGGTACGGAAAGTATTCAGACCCCCTTAAATTTTCACTCTTTGTTATATTGCAGCCATTTGCTAAAATCAT
>JAUCMR010000141.1:3245938-3258901 GCA_032357425.1 Enteromius argenteus | reverse complement strand
AAAAAAGTAAGAATTGAGAAAAGAAAAGTCAAAATTGTGAGATTGAAGAGTCGCAATTTCCTATTTTATTTTTTATTCAGTAGCAGAAATGGACTTCCATATTAAACTGCATTTCTCCCAAATAATTTAATCTCAGTTCTGCTAAATGTAATCGCATGACTGAACAAGCTCAGCACGTTCTACGGTGAAGCTTTAGTCTCAGATAAATGACTTGTGTCTGGCCCAGCACTAGTTAAACACTCATTACCAACCCCTTCAGGAGGATCCAGACACACACGATTAGAGCAGAAGCTGAAAACAGCCCAGAATCACATCACATATCCCACATAACCAGTCAAATCAGATAGAACCATCCCAACAGAGACATCACAGCTTCTGTGTGTTAGATTACAGCGACACCTTCAGGACACCCATCATACTTCATCAATCAGTTTAACTTCAACCGCTAAAACTATAGTAGAGAAATGAGATTCAAAATCATTAAAACTTTACAATGAAAATGAGAACTAAGAAACTGAAGGCAAACACTGATGTAGAATACATTATATTAATACAGATCCTTTAGAAATGCCATATTTCTATTGTTTTGAGCTGAAATATGAGCTGGACGTGTATCTTGCAGCACATTTTAATTTTTTTTACGAACTAAACTATATCTTTTCCCACACGTGAAGAACATTAGACAGACAGAAACACAAATTTAGAGTCGTGTTAAATTTTATTTGGTCTTGCTCATTTTTCTCTTTTTATTTAAACTTAAAAGTTCCACAGGTTAAACCCATTACAATTAGCAAAATAAACATTCACACCTTCTTGAACACAGAAACACACTCGCTCTCACACACACACACACACACAGTAATGGAGTGATTAGGCCCAGCCCATTGAGAATAACACACACACACACACACACAACAGATGTTATACGGGCTTCACCAGAATTGAATATATCTCAATAAGCTTACGATAAAACATGAATCAACATGAAAAAGAAGATCCTCCTGAAATGGGCGAGTTTTTAGCAGGTAGTGGAAGATGAAGATCCGTCTGTCCTGAGAGACGCCTGGAGTGTTTTGGTCAAATATATCTCAAAAACAACGAGCATAAAAGAAGACTTCTAAAGAAAAACAGTTCAGATATTGCTCTTTTACAATGTCAGAAATACAAAGACTTGATTGAAAAGGCAGATTTGTCCCTTTGCAGCACCCATAACTCCACAGACTCCAGTGAAGAACAAAACCTAGACTATTCCTCAAATATACAGTTTAATAAAGCATCCTAAGATGGACTGTGTCTCTGACCCTTTAAAATCTCTCGAATCCAGTGTGTTAAAGGCCTCAGTAATAAATATTAATAGCTTGTGATTAGCTTTATTCTGAGAAGAGATGAACCCGATCATCTTCACAATCGTCTTCATCACTAACGAGCAGAAATCATCTGATCTGACCAAACTAACAGTGTTTGAGGATCATATCTCACAGCACACTTTCACCACTGAATAAAAACATTGTGACTCTCTATCTCACAATTATGAATTTATATTTCTCGACTGCAAGATATCAACTCCAAATTGCAAGTACAAATGATTTGTTTATACATTTTATTTAAATGCAAACACATAGTTGTATTCTTTCCTCAGAATTCAAATATAAATATATATATTTATTTATATCTCACAAGCTTGTTTTATTTTTCTGTAAATTTGAAGTTTACATCTTGCAATTCTTTTCTCACAATTTCAAGTTATAAATTAAAGTTTATTCTATGAAAGAAATCTTACAGATCAATGGAGACCCGGTTAATATCTTGCAATTCTGGACCTCTTTTCTTCTGAATTTAAAGAATACAGAACAACAACAAAAAAGGCAATTATGCAACAAAAAAAAAAAAAAAAGAGATTAAAATTTGCAGTTAATAATACCATAAAGTTAATTTCTGCCATGGAAAACTGTGCTATTGTTATAATAACCTTTTATTCCGTGGTGAAGATCACAAATACTCCGTATGAAAGATAAAGCCCAATGAGAATCAAGACATATTTATAATCTTCAGATTCTCCTGAATGTTCTTTAGCTGTATGTAGCTATAACTGCTGATTAACATGTAAGATATCTAAACCGCTCAGCAGACCTGCAGGAGAAGACGCTGAAGACCTGCTGCAATCCTCCATCATCAACATCTACTACAGCTCCACTGCTTTACTTCTAGATCAATGTCTTATTGTCCAGTACAAACACCTAAACATTATGTGTGGGTTTCCATATTGCTTTTAATTATTAGTATATAACCAACATGACAGCATGTATAAAATGAGTTTGTGATTTCTACTTCTGTCTGTTTAGACCTTCCCTTAATCTCCCACTCACCACAAACAGAAGTCTAGTTAAAGACGTGTAAGTGCACTTCTCCTGCCCAAACACCATGAGCCAGGTCAGCAGAACGCTTCTCATGCATGATGTTCGCTGCTCGTTTGTTTACTGGCTTCAAAATAAAAACCTGTCAACATCTTCCAATCTTTGGCATCTACAGCGGTGGCCAAAAATATTAGAACATTAGTGCTTCACCAGCTAAAATTCAGTCAATGATTTCTATTAAGGAAGAAGAACTGTGAAAATCTTTCTTGAAGCGTCTTGCAGACACAGTTCTTCTGGATTGAGTTTGTCTCCGTTTGTTCTGTTCTTCAGTGACTCCAGACAGACTGATGTTGATCAGATCAGATCTCAAACATCTCACTGGAGTATTACTATTAATGACAGAATGAATGTTTGGAAATGTAAACAGATATTTCCTCCCAACACACTGCAGCAGAAGATAGAAATAACTCTTTGTTTTTAGCTGCTGAAAGTGCTAGTGTTCTAATGGTTTTGGCCTGCCCTGTATAAGAATGTGTAAAGGATTCTGGGAATGAACAATAATGCAACCTTAATGGCCAACAGAGACCAATCTGTGCTGAAACAAGCAATCTTTGAAATCTTTTGACACTGACTGCATCACTTTTGAGACCGATTAAAGCGATGGAAGAAGTGCAGATCTATTTAAGCACAACAAGGCCAACAAGATCCTGAGACAGCACTAACATACAGGAAGACCAACTGATCAGAGAGGAAGTGGCTCCAGAACCAGCATTTGACACATCAACATTACAGGGTCAAATGTCAGTGGCAGGGTTAGGGCAGCGGTCAGAAGCGATCGTCCCGGAGCGGTGCGGGCGATCTGAACGGGCTGAGGCCCAGGCTCCGGTGAGGATGGACCCTCTCTTTGGGGGTGCCCGCCCAGCCCAGGTCTATGAGCGGAGAGTCTGCCGGGTTCAGCGGTGCCACCCTCAGAGACAGATTGGGACTGCCGTTGGTGGAGCAGGGTGCTGAGCGAGAGGTGGGGAACGGGGGCGAGAAGGGGTCAAAGGTGGAGGCGTGGTCCGAGCTGAGCGCAGGATGGAGCCTCAGATTGAAGGGGTCGCAGTCCGGGGAAGGGAAGGGGTCACAGTTCATGAAGGGGTTGGTTGGCGAGGGCTGGTAGGCCAGGCGAGGGCTGCTGGGGCTGCTGACGGCCGTCTTGACCCCGGGTCTGTCCGGCACCCCAGCCGAGATGAAGCTCCACGGGTCGATGCGGGGCCGGTTGGGGGACGGTCGAGGCCGGGGGACGATGTTGACCTCCAGACGCCGGGTTTTAGGGCTCCACAAGCGGGGGTCGGGATACAGGGCAAACGGCAGCGGAGACTTGTCCTCGGCCTCCAGCGTGTCCTGACACAGCGGAAGATCCAAGACTACAACAGAGCACAGAGACGGATGTAACGATCAATTTCGTGGTGTCACGATAGCAAAACCGTCTGGATGTTATCATGGTATACCCACCGTGACACCGTCCCACACCATAATTTTGTTTTTTTATAATAATAATAAACATCATTTAGTTCAGTGAGAGAACAGACAATTAAAACTGACCGTGGCTGCTCAACGCAGCGCATCAAACAAATGAACAAAGCGAGTGAGGTGAAAAGACAAGACATGACAAACTGAAAATTCGAACAACCCCCAACCACCGCGATACCAGTATTACCAGTGTTGTCAGTGGTGCTCAGGATCACGTTTGGGAATGCAACAGCAATGATTTTTTATGTCACTCATTTTGTCACGGTGCAGCTCTAGCACAGTAAAGCAGGATGACTGAAGTGAAAGCAGACTTACTGAGCTGTGAGGAGCTGAGTCCGGAGCTGCTCCTCCTCCTGCGCTCCCCGCTCAGTGGCGGGCCCTCAGCGGCTCCGTTAGCGTGTGGGGCCCGGCGCTCCCGCGGGTTTGGGGCCGGCGGCCTCAGAGAGTCCAGGAAGGCCCGGGGCAGTGAGTCCGTGCTGAAGCTGATCAGATCCCCCACCACCTCAGGCTCCGGCAGGTGCGTCCAGGACGAGGTCCTTGGAGGTGGAGTGGGCGGCTGCTGCAACTCCACACAGCGGCCCAGAGCCACGGACGCCAGCAGGGCGGCGCTACTGAGCAGAGCGCGATGTGTGCCCGTACCTCGACACACCAGCCCGGGGGGATCCGGCCTGGGAGAACCGCACGGGGATGAGCCCTCCTCGCTCTCAGAGCCCTCTGAGACACAGAGACACCCAACACTTCACCAGTTCACACTCACAGATAATAAAGGTGAAAGTAAAGGTCATGTGTATTTGCTGTGCTGTCCTGGGGGAGGATCTGAACTCTGCATTTTGGCCCAAACTCACAGTAACTACAGGTTAGGACAGGAACGGTTATAATTGTGGAGATGGGGTGATCTGGAAAATGTTTTTCATAATTTGGTCCCACTTTATACACCAACCACAATTTACATGTAAAGCCTAATTTACTGCCCGCTGCTGTGTAACATCAGAGTAATTACATGGTAAATCCATAGGAATTGTCTACTTAATATAAAGTGTAACACTTTACCAAAAATAGTGCTGTTGATCCTGTTACACATTTGTACTTACACCATTCAGTGGCTTGTTCCAGTGTGTACTTACACTGTGGTTAAATGCTATGTACACATCTAGTAATCTATGTAAGTACACAGTTATTAGGGGCAGTTCATATAAAGTGAGACTAAGCTGGTAATAATACTGAAGGGCCTTATATACTGGTGCAGAGATAGTAGATGTGGATCAGCTGAGATCAGCTACCGTCAGAACTACAAGAAGTTTAACATTTAAAAAAATTGTGTTATCTGTTTTTGCAAATGAACTCTTCATAGATACACCTCTTATCTTGTAATGTAATTCAGTATTGTGTGGATTCCTCATACGGAAAGTTCTGGATTTTGACAAACATTGGCAAAAGCAACCACACATTAATTAAAAATGAAAATGACAATAAATATACAAAATAAAAATCGTCACATAGTTGTGTACAAGTTGACAGATTTCTTTGTTACTACATGTGTGTGTGTGTTACCGTTGTGGCTGGACTCTGGTGTGATGGGTCTGTACTCCTCAAAATCAGCTCTGGATTCCTCGCTCTCATTACTGTCCACCTCCAGGAGTTTGGCTCTCATCGACAGACTGACACACACACAAAAACAACAGATTTAATAATTTCACACACACACACAAACATACACATGTTCTGATATAACTCACACACACCCACAAACACACATGTACCTGTTCTCCTGCGTGCTTAGACGGAGGATCTTTGGACTCTTGGGGCTTTTGGGGCTCAGATGAGGAGCGAATCTCCTCTCACCGTTGGTCGGTTTGAGAGGAAGAGACTCCAGCTGCCAGCCCGAGCTCCACTTACTCTCACTGGGACTCACTGAGACACACAGACACACACATCTGAGACACAGCAGCGCCACCATGTGCTGACAAACACACACACACACAGGGTCTACTGGAATCCACAACAGTCTGTATTATATTTTTCTGTCTGTTTGTTCTTTTGTATCACCTTATTTCAAATCTGTTTCATGGCGTTCACTTGTATCTGAGAATCTCCAGATCTTTATTGATGTGATTCAGTGTTTTGTAATGTATGTAGGAAGAAGTGAAGGAAGGAGATATCTGGACAGACTCACGCTGTATTGCTCTGAAGCGTGGACCGATGGACGGCGAGCCCAGATCTGGAGAATTACGCCTCTTCTCCAAACACGGAGACGCCTGGACCGTGATCTTATGGATAAAATCTATATAGCAGAAAACAAGCGACATATACAATTAGATCACACCTAAAACAACCACTGCAACACAACACAGACAAAACCACTGAGATGCTGCTCTGTTTTGCCTCCATAACATGCCTTTTTAATAGATTTGAGGACACATTCACGTGTTTATTTTATTGCACTGTCTGTAGATCTCAATGTCAATACACACCTTTAAAGAGTTTTTCCTGCACTTCAGCAGCACGTACAGACACCACCACTTAGAGTTTTCTTTCACTCTATATTCTGAAGGTTTTTACTGTGGGGTTTGTTCATATTTCACTCACATAAGTTTTTATAACATTTTATTCTTAAAGTGGTATAAATGCACTTTTTTCTGTCCGTTAACAGTATTTTCTGATTTATCAAGTGATAAAAAGAGAAATCCAGAATCCCTTCAGTAAAAACCTTTAGCTCTAATATATCAACAAAATCAAACAAGAATTATGAACCTGACTTTAGATTTCTGTTCTGGACATTTCTGCAAACAAGTGCATGTTTAATGATATAAAGTCTCATATTTAGACATAACATTTCAGAAGTATAAAAGTATTGATTAATTGTACTGTGTTTAATTATAGTGCAAGTATGCTGATATGTGTTAGTTTATTTTCAACCCGGATGACCTTTGGCGTCTCATTTTACCAGTGAAACCACTGTTGAGTACAACACGGTTAATTATTACTAACGCTGTGTTTTCTGTGTTCTGTTACATGTTCACTAATCATTTCCATTCCAGTGTCACAGCAGCTCATTAATAAAGAGAGTGTAATAACTCTGGTCCTCTCACCCTGCGGCATGCTGATCTTCTCTCCGTTCTTCACCTTCAGCTTGTGTTTCTTGAAGGTTCCCTTGCGCTTCTTGACGTTGGGTTTCTGGTTCTGGTTGAGGTGCAGGATGAGCAGGGATAGCTCGCGCTCGAACACGTCCTGCTCCCACTGTGCTAACTGCTGCTCGCGCTGACGCAGAAACTCCTCATGAGACTTCTGCTCCAGCGCCGCGCGCTTCAGCTCCTCCTCGCGACACCGCAGCTCCTGCACACACAGTTCAGAGCTTTCATTATGTACTGAACTACAAATTAATGAAATGAAACTCAAATTCACAAGATGACACAAGCCATTTAAATGTACAATTTACAGAAAATAGAAGTGTTCATATATTAAAACAACTATATTCAATTTAAATAATTAAAAGAATTAAATGTTCCTTAAGATTAGGGAATTTATACACTGCAAAAACGGCTTATGTTATCTTGTTTCAAGTCAAAATATCACAAAATTCTTAATAGATGCATTTACTTGTTAAGCAGAAAGACACAAGATATTAAATCATGTTTCCTGGGGGTTTTGCTTAAAAAATAAAATGATCTGCCATTGGTGAAAGCAAATACTCTTAAAACAAGATTCTTTTTCTTACCCCACTAGCTGATAACTTTACTAGTTTTAAGTAAAATTACCATTTTTGCCAAGGAAATAATACTACATATTTTATGTAAATTTGCTTATAAATGCACCTTGATTTAAGATGCTTTGACAAGAAACAAGACAAAAACACTAAATAAGACAAGCCTTTTTTTTTTGCAGTGTATGTCTTTTTTTATATGTATGTAAATGGCAATTTCTGCTCAATAAAATATTTAAGCACTTGAAACAATAAAAAAAAAGGTTTAATTTTTCTTTATTTTAAAGCTGCAGTCAGTAACTTTTGACTGACATATATACATTTAAAATATATAGATAAAATGACAAATAAAACAAAAATAGAAAACAGCAAACCCATGAAGAGCACAAACATGCACTGATGGTGTGTGTACCTTCTCTTTGGCCCGGAGCTCATCAAACATGTCCTGGATCTCCAGTTTCCAGTCCTCCTGAAGCGAGTGGAAGGAGTCCTGCGGCATCTCATCCATCACCTGCTCCTCCAGAGCCGTCAGCTGCTGCAGGATGGAGGAGAAACTGGGTCGCCGGTGAGGATCCTGATCCCAGCACTCTGAGACGCACACACATCTATTAGAACTTCTGTCATTTCATCGTCTATTTACTCTGCACAATGACAATAAATTGGAATCTAATCTAATACTATTATGTTTTTTTATAATGTTTTAATGTTTTCATTTTAAATGTGGGCCAGTTTTAGAAATTTTGCTTTGTTTTTTGTCATTATGTTTAAATATATCTATATTTTTTATAATATATTTTATTATATATAATTTTTACTTTGGTTTTAGTTTAGTCTTTTTAAAAAGAAATTAAGTTAAACTAAATTAAATTTATAAATCTTGCCTTGGCAAACACAAACTAAAATAGTTCATATATTCTTTTAAATCATTTAAAGTTTATTTCAAGTAACATTTTAGTTTAAGGTTTTATTTGTATATTTATTTGTATATTTTCTGTTTTCTGGGATCTAGCTGAAATAAAATAAGTTTACAATCTTTTGATATTTTAATTTCTATCCTTAAGTTCATTTTCCCTTAACTGTTAACTTTTACATCAATATTCTCTGCTTTTAGTTCAAGTTTTAGTCATTTTGTTTTGTGTGCCTTTGAAATTAGCTTAAATAAGTTTAAGAATTTTTCAGAATTATTTTATTAAATATGTAATTTATTATTAAGTTAAAATGTGTTTTATTTCAAGTAACATAATATTTTATGGTTTGGGGTTTTATTTATGTATTTTATTTTTTAGAAATGTCATCATTTAAAAGGCCTGTGTCAAGGAAAACTCAAGACTTCTCCAGTCCAACAAGCACAATGATTTTTTATCATTGACTATCAGAGAAAATACATGAGTGGATGATGGACCCACCGGACATGAGCTGGGCGAAGGGCTCGGGGCAGGTGGAGGGGATCGGAAGGGTCAGTTTGTTCACAGCGACTCCGTAAGCCACGGCAAGACCATCGATCCCTCTGTAAGGAGCCTCTCCGGTCAGCAGCTCCCATAATAACACACCATAACTACAGACAGAGAGAGAGAGAGAGAGAGAATGAGAGACGGCCCACAGCGCTTTATATAGCTGTCTAATTACAGCATTACAGCACACACACACACACACCGCAGCGAGGCCTCAGGAGAATCTCTGAATCTGTGAATGAGAGCAGAGCGTCTGATGATCCCTGCAGAGGAAAGCGTGGTTTTCAGAATCTGTCTCGTCTGTGTCTGATGAATCTAAAGGTGTTATCTGATCGCTGTGTTAATGAGCAGCGTGTCCGAAAGTGACAGAGCACAAACAAGACTCGCTCTCCCAATTCAGACAGACGTTCTCATAATAACAACATCTCCAGAAGAAAAGCAGTGGTAACTTCAGACGTCGAGACATTTCTATTCTAAATATACTACTCCTATATTTTGAAATCTTTGAAAGCACAGTTTGCAGCCCCGACATGGAGTGAGTTCACAAGTGAGTGAACAACGATCAACATCAGCTCCTTAAATAATGTAATATTTGTTAAAGCTCAAAGAAAGCTGGTCAGCGGTCGCTCATAACCCTGCAGAGAGAGCGCCTCACCTCGCCCAGATCTTCTGGAGGCTCGGATGTCTCTGTACCGATTAAACATGAGCTGTAATTCATTTCGGGTAAATCTAATGGGTGTTTTATCTCACTAATCTACTATTTGTTCCAGAGAAGATAGTCTCAATGCTGTACATAAAAGCGCTGTCTTTGTATTTTTAACTGAATTGCCTAGCAACTTTTATGATGGTTGTTGCTGTTATTAAATATTATTATCCAATAAATAATCAAAAATATTTATATAAATAATAGTTTTTTGTATATGTTTATCTTTTATTTTAACAATGAATTTTAGTAGTATTTAATAGTAGTGTTTAGAAGTGAGAAATGGTGCATGTTCGTGATGGTGATCTTAGTTACATTGTTTTGTCATTAGATGGTGACAAAACATAAATGACAAAATAAAATATATTTTTTTCTTTCAACAACAGCCTGACGCAACAAACAAATACACTGAGCAGCAAAATCACCCTTAACAGATGAAAGAACATTAACATTACGACAATGGTAAGTCTTTCCACAGCAGATATTCAAACGAATGTTTTATTGTGAATATGAGACTGATCTGAAGAACAACTGCTGTATCAGACGCAGGTAATCACACTCGCTCAGTCCACCTCTCATAATACTTTACCACACATAATAATCCACTTTTAATCCAGCAATATAACACGCTATAATAAAGCAACTCAACATTCCTTCGTTACTAGTTCTAAAGTGAAGTTTCGCGGTCAGACTTAAGATTTGAATCCATGACAGATAGAAGTATTTCTGCTTTTAAAGACACACTGTCACTGTTGTTTTATGTATTTACAAACTCGTGCTGATAGGGCTGTATTTTGGCTCGCAGCACTATGAGTCTATGAGTGTGATGTATTTGTTTCTAACTGAGTGGTATTACATTGACTACATTATGTTTACAATATGCTTGGATATGAATATTACAGCACTGAAAAGCTCAAAAAAGGCTAAAACCTTTCATGTCTGATCAGTTATAATGGCTGTGATGCATTTAATGCATGCTATAAAAAATGTAAACGTTTTCCGAGCTTTCTGATAGAATAATCACAGAATTTAAAAGCTCAAATTAAGCTCAAACCTTTCATGACTGTTTCATTAGTGGACGTAATACATTATTTTTCATTGCACTGATTCGTAAGATAAGATATTTTACAACATCAAATGACGCCCTGATAGAAATTTTGTCAAAATTAAATGGTTTTTATTTTTTAGTTTCAGCTAATGGCTTCCTGAAGACATGTTCAAGGATGGGATAAATGAAGACACATCATGACTATCAGTAAAACATGACTTGTTCAGGCTCTTTCCTGCATTTAACGTCACTCTGTCTGAATTTCCCTTTCACAGATTCATCAGAGCTTCATCTTTTTCAGCCATTATTACATAACTGTGTAACAGCAGCAAGTTAATCATATGATCTCTAGTAGTGGGTTAACCAGTAATTCCTGAAGAGCAGAAGAACGTCATTTAGTCAAGAAACTGCAATAACTACAACTCATCAACAGCTAGAATAAAGCCTTAATGGCAGTACTGAAGACATCACTTTAACTAAATCATGATTAAAAGGGCTGGGAACATGCATGTGAAGACTATCTCTGCCGTGTAAGAGAGAGTGATGCAAATGGTTGCCAGGTTGTGAATAAATTAAACACAGAGCTGAGAATAAGCTGATCATCCGCTCTTTTTCCAGAGTGTGTGTATAGCTGCAAGATTGTGAAGATAAACACACAAAAAAAACTCTGATTGAGGGGATTTGAACCCTTGAAATCTGGCAACCGCAAGGAAAACAAAGTCATCCATGAGTGTTTTCCGCCAGTTTTCATTAACGCTGATCTCACAGCAGACTCACCTCCAGACATCGCTGCCTTTGGAGAAGGTAGATGATTTGATGACCTCGGGCGCCATCCAGGCGTAGGTTCCCGCCGTGCTCATCTTCGTAGTCTTGTGCCACTCACGTGCCAGACCGAAATCTGTGATCTTCAGGGTTTTACCCTCGATGCTGTCCTTCTCCACAGGCTCGGCCAGCAGAACTGAGACACACACACACACACACAGAGACAGATGTCAGAAATACTCTTGATAATGTTTTCCTTAAAAAAACCAGAGACAACACAACAACAGCAGGAGACACACAATATATATATACACACACACACACACAAAAACATCCTCCTCTAAACCATCAACAGTCACGATACACTTGTCAATTGTTGTTTATCTGTTTAATTGTTTAAAGTCCAGTTTGACAAGTCCCCATTATTTTTTTAGCACTTCATACACTACAGATCCTGTGATTCTTGATTTATGAGGTCAATGTTGTAAAATGTGTTGTGACAGGGAAGGCCAGGAAAGTAAAAATAAAGTAATTAATAACATAAGCAAATAAATAGGCAAATGAAAGAAAAATATTTATTTACTTAAGTAAACAATATTTACTAGTAAAGTTAATAATTAAATTAAAAATAAGCAAATAAGTACTTTTTGAGCATGGTTACACGTTCTCTCTATGAAGGCTTTATTATACAGCATATGGACAAAGGTACTGGACTCCTGAGCATTAAACAGCAGAGAATTCACATTCTATTTAAACAGACATTAATATGGAGTCTCCATCTCTTTTGGGAAGGCAGTTTTCAGAAGAGAAGAATTCAGAGGTCAGTCTGTGTGATTGGTCAGTTCAGTATCTGTGTGCTTTCTCACTTCTTCTGTTGTTCATAAACACTTCCACTGTCCAGAAACAGCAGTAACAGCTGGACACCCGGCAGTGGTGATGAGACACACTGAAAGCTGAGTGCTCGATCTAACACACCTTCTGATCAAAACCCCTGAATACACTCATGAAGAGGCCTGAGCCCAGCTTCTGTCCATTGAGTGTACGCTGTAGATATAGAAATCTGATTGTATATCGGATATTTTAAAAACACACAAAGAACAAGACATCTGCCTGTCTCTTTCTCAGTAGGAAGACAGTGTGTGTGTGTTTGTGTGTGTGTGTGACGTCAAAGCTGTTGCAAAAGGCTGCAGAAGAGAGAGAGCTTTGTGCCTGGACACACACACACACACACAGTCAGCAGGTCTTAAACTGGCCAGTTTCTGCAGTGGTAAATATTTAGACACACACACACACTCACACACACATCTGTGTTCTGGATGATGAAGGAAATGTGGAACGAAATTGCAGAACATGAAGAAGTGAAACTGTCACTCGGTCTTCAATCCAGCTAGAAGAATCTGTCTGTCTCTCTGCCACTGACCGCATTTATA
>JAUCMR010000141.1:3231015-3241053 GCA_032357425.1 Enteromius argenteus | reverse complement strand
CGTCATTATACATTACCATCACTCTGTTCTCATACTTGATAATGTTCAGTGCTTTGCTACAATCTGTATTGTTAAAAACGCTAAATAAAAAAAAGTGATTGATTGATTGATTGATTAAGAACAAAAACCACTATAAGAAATTAAAAGCAACTACATGTATTTTTAAAAAGCCAAATACACAACAAAAAAAGAAAAAAAATGAAAATGAAAAAGTAAAACAAAAATTATTTGAAATATTAATGAAAGCTGTAATAGCATCTCAGTGATAGTAAAATAAGACTGGATCTGCTTCATCAACACACTGATGTCAATATCATTCACAAACTATAGATCAGTGTTATCAAAAAGAAGATCCAGCTATGACATGACGAGGACTTTGACCTGGTTTAAAAATGAAACGTGCACGGCTAAATTGTTCAGAATCAATGACATGCATTTAGAAAACCCATTCATTCATACATCAAGCTGACTGTAAACACTAGCAATCATGGACAGTGTCGGGACAAGCTGCACATGTCATTTAGGAAACAGCACTCCGGTTTCCACCACTATTACAATGATTTGGGTCACTGTGTGTGTGTGTGTTTCTGGAATACTCTGCCCCTTGACATGCTCATTCCAGAGCGCAACTGTCTTTGGGAAAAAGCTGAACTCCCAGTGCATGCTGGGAAATATTTCTGAGGCTGGAACAAGGGGAATCCCGTGCCAAGCTCATACCTGCCTCCTCCCCAGATCTGAGCTCAATCTCCAGATGAGGCCTTTCCAAAATAAAGAGACAGCGAGGCCATGAGCAGCTCGTCCTTATCACACACACACACACAGGCACAGACACTTTCACTCACACACACACACTCACGCAGACACACACGTACGTTTGTTTTTGTCAAAAGTGGAGCCTCTTCATAGATGTAATGGTGTTTATACTGTACAGACTGTATGTGGTATTGTCCTACACTGACCCTACACCTAAACCTACCCCTTACAGGAAACTACACACATTTTTAGATTAAAAAAACTTAGTTCTGAGTGATTTATAAGCTTCTTTGCCCAGGACACATGAGTCTCATGAGTCTGTGTGTATTCAGGTTTAAGTCCCCCACCAGCAACAGGTACATACATTACACACACACACAGAGTTAATGAGACTATGAGATGCACATTTGAGCTCTCAGTCAAAATATTAGTATATCACCATGAAGGACAACACGTAAAAGCTTTAAATACAGTGAACGAAAGCATCATTCAGACACTGATTTGGTTGGTTATTTCAAACACTCTGACGTGATGAAGTGAGTTTGGAGTAAAAACATGTTATTAAATGTGGTATTTTCACAAGCTTTTTAGATATGTACATACATTTTTAAACATTATTGTATAATATTTTAATGAACTCTTTCTAGTGTTTTTTGTTCTGATTTTATGATTTCAACAGTTTTCAGTCTCTGTGGATATGCTCTCATCACAAGCTGACTAACTCCGAGTTTCACTGAAAGGCTGTGTTCCTGTTTCAGGGCCGAGTCTCTCAGAAACACTTCAGAAGCTGACGTCAAACAGCTTCCTCCTCGACTCTGCAGAAGATGGAGCTCTGCATCTGCACTCCGAGAGCATTTCAAATCAATCAGGACACCTTTAATATACAGCGCTTCAGAGCAGCTTCACGTGTCAAACACCTTCGCCATCAGATTCTGCCTGAGAAGGGAGATGGATGATTTGGCTAAATAAAACTCACAAATAACCCAATCTAGACTGCAGTATTATAATAATCACCCACAGCTTTGTTTTTTTTCAACAGCTAACACAATTTTGTCACACAGTTTGTGGAAGCACACACCAAATCTGCAAAACCATACGCTAATTCTCAGCTTTCAGTTTCATAAAACACTTTCTGCAAAAGACAACTGGCAAAAATCTAACAGGAATTCAAGTTACGGCAGAGGGGTTTGCAAATGTCTGCTTTTGAGATGTGTTTGCGATGCAGGATGTGATGGATCATCTACTATCAGGTATTATAGTGTACAGAAATCAAATGATCAAAAGAGATTCAACACGATGAGTAAACGAGATCATTCATTTTCCCATGATTACCGTCTGTCTGAGTCAATGCAAACACTCCACAGATTCTATCATTTCTAAACACAAATCTCACCTGAGAGACTCTATACATAAACCAGCTCAGATATTTAACTGTACCTGTGTGAATACAAAGCTCACGTAAAGCTGCGTATACTGTTCTGTATATACACTACACAAATCAACTGTGTGATTGTTTATATCATAACATAATGTAACCATATTCCCTTCCAGCTCTAATCGCTTCAGAGACTCGGAAACGAGCCACATTTGTCTGCGATGTCTTCAAACGTCTGAATGAATGTGATTATAGGACACAAAATCCTCTCGCAGCACAAATATCCCACCCAGACGACTCAAGAGTCAATGATCTGAATCAAATCAGAACCGATTCAACTATAACTCATGGTTGACCTGAGGATCTGTAAACAATCTGAGGTGGATCTGGATGTAATGATCAATGTTTGTACCAGAATCACACAATTATTAGCTGATAGCCTTCACTGAACCGAAGCATCAGTTCTCACTAATTAAACTTCACATCAAACTACTGATGAAAGAAAGCAGGCCTTCAGACTGAACAACACAGAAGAAACTCTAAACCATCATTCACACATTTCACACTAAACTACTGATGAAATAACAAAGCCCTTCACCAAGCTCTACAGTCTTTCTATTAATACTGATTATAAAATAAACCTATCATAAAAAAGAAAACTAAATAAAGAAACTTGTGTTAAACTACTGATTAAACTTACCAAATTTACCCATTGATTAAAAAGAAACTGTTCACTATAAACTACCAGTTTACGCCAAAACTGTTCACTAAAGTACTGAATAAAAACATCTATTCACGCTAATCTACCAATTAAAGAAGACACTTTTCATGCTGAACTACTGAATAAAGAAATGATTCTTAATACTTCACCAAAGAAACTCTTTTACATTAAAACTACTGACTAAAGACAAAACTCTTGAAATTACTGCTTAAAGAAGAAATTCTTCATTAAACTATTATTATACTAATTAAATATACATACAACTATTATAAAACTATTACAAATATATACGCACAACAATTTTACACTAAACTACCAACTAAAGAAAAAAATAAAAACTGGTCAAAGAAGAAACTGTTCGTAAACTACTGAATAAAAAACTATCTACAACTAAAATAACAATTCACATGAAGCTAGTGACTGAAAAACAATCTCTTGAGATTGAACTGGTGATGAAATAAGGAGAAGTGAAGGAGCTCTGAGAGCCGGCCCATGATCCTCCGTCATCGAGCGGAGCGCAGGAACAGAGGGAGGCTGTCTTTAGAAAATGAGTAGGAAGCGAAAAATGAAGTTAGCTGGGGAAAAAAAGAGAAAGAGACGAAAGAAGAAAGAAAAACACAGGATGCTGCGATCTGGAACGACAGAGCTCGAGAGACAAGCAAGGGCAGGTCTGGGACAAAGAGCTCGGAAAGAATTAAAAAACAACAGCCAGAGAGAGAGAGAGAGAGAGAGAGAGAGAGAGATAAGATCAGCTGAGCTGCTTTGGCTGCAGTGTGTTGCGAGCCGGCATTAAAAAGTTTGTTTTACGCAACTGAGGTGGTTTCCAGCCGGACGCATTCTCTCCTGACTCGGGCGGGGAGTGAAGGATCATGGGATATACGTGGGTGGACAATAACCAAACAGACACTGGGTAAAGGTGTAAGAGAGAGGGAAAGAAAGAAAAATTGAGGAAGGAAGACTACAAATAGTTGCTTTTAAAAAGCTCTGTGCTTACGAGATAAATATGAATAATTCTGTGAACGCTGAAAGATAAACACCTGAAAACTGAACATGCATATTAAAGAAACTACTGACTCAACAAAAAAATGTTTCTTATTAAACAACTCTGTGTTTATGAGATAAATATTTACAGTTGTGACTCTTTATTCTGATTGGATGAGCTGCGATCAACCTGCAATTCATGTGAGAGTTTAACGTGTGTATTAATAAAGAGTCTACAGGTGGGATGATTTAAAATATTACTGTAAGTTTGGATTATTATGATTAATACATTTAACATTCTGTCATCCAGCAGTTGATCGTGTTTAATAAAAGCATAAGCCGGTGATTTAAGCATGTTTGTGTCATCTAATGATCCCAATGAGCAGAACAATGCGTTTACTTTGCTCTGAATGAAATCAAGGCTGTTTACAGTGCGTAAAGATCGGTCAGTACAGGACAAATAAACATGGTGCGATATAATGAGCAACGCAAACACAAAGTATGTCTGTGTCCTAACATGATCTTTGATCGGTGTGTGGTCTTGTTATCGAGTTTCACAACTTGGCAAAGTGTGTGTGTGTGTGAATCATTTAATATCCAGGCCTACAACATTCCCTTCACAACTGTGTGGTACATGCCATGGGAATATCCTCTTCTCCAAAACAGGCCATTCTCTCAGAGACCTGGAGCGCAACCAAATAACCCCAATAAATACTATCAAGGTCCAGACAGAACTTTCAAAAGAATATTGGTGGAATGGATTTAAGTAGAGCTAAATTTACTACAACAGAGCTGAATGCACAATCGAGTTAGACACAATACCAAAGCAGAGGATGTAGAGCTCTGTAAATGAAGGGCGTTACGACTCTGAGGAAACCTGCAGAGTTCTGCGAGCGAGATTCCATGTGGGCCTGATAATAATCCCCAACCAAAACACAGCACCACCAGCAGCTGAACCAGCCCAGAGCAGACGGGAGCAAACATGGGGACTGTGAGATGATCGACAGGAATGGATTTAAAGCAGCTCAACGAGAAGGTCATGTGTTTGATTCCCAGGGAAAGAATGAACTGACCGAAAGAAATAGATTCTTTACAGTCATTATCTGCTCTAAACTTTCATGCATCTCAAAAAGTAGAGTGCCAATATAAACACAAGGCCATGGGTTCAATCCCCAGGGAATGAATGAACTGACCACATGTGTAGTCTAAATGGAGTCCAAATATAAAAGAAATGGATGCTTTACAGTCAATCACTGGTCTAAACTCTTGTGGCTCTCACAAAGTAATGGAAATGCAAGGTCATGGGTTCGATTCCCAATACATGCATGAATTGACCAGATGTGTAAAGTGAGAATAATGTAAAGCAAAAAAAAACAACAACAAATCTCAACCAAACATATTAGCCTACTATAAATATTAAAGAAATTAATCCATTAAGTTCATCAGCTAGTCTGAATTCTTATGGCACTCAAAAAGTAATAGAAATCAAGGTCATGGGTTCAATTCCCAATAACTTATATAATATAGAGCTAGAATCCAATGCAACGAGAGCTTACTGTTGTTGGACTTCAGGTCTCGGTGGATGACGGGGACGATGGCCTCATTGTGCAGGTACTGCATCCCTCGAGCGATCTGCACTGCCCAGTTGACCAGAACGTGCGGCGGGATCCGTCGTCCAGCCAAAGCCCGGCTCAGCGCCCCGCCGGACGCGTACTCCATGATCAGGCACAGGTTGGGCTCCTGCAGGCAGACGCCCTTGAGCGCGATGATGTTGGGGTGCCGGAGCATGGCGAAGAGCCGGGCCTCGTTCTGGACGTTCTGGGCCGTGACGCTGATGTCTTCGTCCGGATCCTGACGGGCCGCTTTCACTGCCACCAATTCGCCCTTCCAGGTCCCTCGATAGACCTTCCCGAAGCCGCCGACCCCGATGACCTCCTCCAGACTCAGCTCGCCGAAATCCACCGTGTCCGGCTCCAACTCGCTCGGTCCCAAACCAGAGTCCTGCAGCTCCCCGTACGCTCTGGGCTTGAAGGAGACGTAGTTGGAGGGGAAGATTCCCACCTTGTTGTTGACCTTTCCCGCCCACCATCCTTCGTCTCCAGATATCTCTGAATCCAGGGACAGAACCTCCACTAGGTCCCCTTTACGCAGTGTAAGTTCATCTTTCCCCGAAGCCTCGTAATCGAACAGAGCGGTCCAAACCGGGTTGGTGAAGTTGCCCTTCTGAGTCTGATCCAGGCTCTTCCAGGCGGACAGCCGCCCGTGTGAGAATATGTTCTTCAGCGGCTCCATTAAGAGTTTACAAGGCGCTTTGAGAGAAATCAGAAGAAGCGTAATGTTGAAGTTCAAGTGTCACAGCCCTGTACGCCCGAAGCGTCTCCATCAGACATCGATCCCCATGTAGACGCCAAATCAGTCACTCTAGGAGCCTTTCCTCCGAAAACATCACATAAGAGAGGAAAACATCTCGACAAGATCTCAAGTCCTTCTAAAAGCCCCGAGCGAGTGCAGACGCATCGGCCCTGGAGAGCTGAGGGCTCACGGCTCCATTGAGGGCTCAGTATTTTTAGCTGCTGGTGGTTTTGCCCGAGCAGGAAGCGCTCAGAAGAAGAATGGCAGGAAAAGCCGCTTCGCCTCGCGGCCAAAAGCGCTGAGAATCGCGCTGAGATACGCGCTCGCCCGGATCGCGTCGTCAGGTTTCCCCGTCCGGACCGGTCATCGCGGGTCTGATCGGGTTCTGAAGTTCTGCTCAAGTTCTGGAACTTCTTTCTGGGCGGCTGGAGCAGGAAGTGGCGCGCGGGTGATCGCGTCCCGCTGGTCTAATGGCGTCGCGTGGTTTCTGCCGCTCCGCGTCGAGCGTCTTCATTCGCGCGGCTCGGAGAGGCTCGTGAAGTCGGTGTGTTGAGCCCGTTTACCGTGAACTCTTCCCGTCTGTCCGGTAGAGGGTGGGACAGGAAAAGAATCAGATGACTGTCGACTCTCCTCCTCCTGGCCGCTCTGCGTGTGTGTGTGTGTGTGTGTGTGTGTGTGAGTGTGTGTGTGAGAGAGAGAGAGGGAGGGAGCGAGCGTGTGATTCTGTACAAATGTCAGACTCAGCTCTTTATGTTTATATATATGCTTTTATTTATTCCCCTGTGTGCTGGACTCTTGCTGCTGTTTTCCTTCTCTGATTAAAAAAAGAAAACATTTGAGTTTTGGAAATAAAGTCACAAAAGCACAATTTCTATTTATCTCCTAAACAGAAGAAAACAAAACATCATTTATTTTAAATTATATTAATAATGATCAGTCTTTGGTGGTAGGTTATAATGATATAGAATATAAATGAATTGTATCTATTTCAATAAACATTTTATGAAAAAGTGCCTTTTAAACTCCTCAAAGTACTTCTGATACATAATACAGAATGTGTTCATGATTAGGTTATAGTTTGCTTTTACATATAAGGCTTTATTTCCAAAAACATATCTCGTTTTTTTTTTTGTAATATAAAAAAATAATGTTCTTCTTTTATAGTTAGCTATCATGTTTTTATCTTGTCAGAATAACCCAGCTGCAGTTTGACTGAGATTAACTGGAATGCACAATAAAAAAACATGATTCTTTAAAACTCTTTTGTGTTTGCAAATGGACTCTTCATATGTTGAGATTCCCTATATATATATAAATATATATAAAACATGACAACATGCCCCGCTGCAGCAGTCAGTGTGTTCAGTGGAGGAGCCTGTCGTGAAAGAAGTGTCACACTGGCAAATATGAACTATTACCGTGGCTGTCCTGATCTCAGTGTCCTGATGAGTGTGACTGAGGGAGCATCCTCTGATGATTACCCATGATTCCTCAGCTCTCAGAGCTGTCTGTGGAGAAGTCCAGAGGAAACAGAAGCTTTCCGCTCTCCGGGCCTTTGATGGTTTACCAGCTCAAACACACTCATAGAAGAGGCAGTGTTTCATTTTCCACAGATGAGAGAGAATCATGAGTATATTCACTCACAGTGTTTCAAAGCTGTTCATTAACTCTATTAAAAACACTCGTCCTGATGTTATTCTTCTACTGAAATGCCATTTTTACAATCATTGTGTTATTTGAACATTTCAAAAAAACACTTATTTGACGAAAAATATTTTTTAAAACAGAAATTCTGTCTTATCTTGTCATGCATGGAGACGTCTGAACACAGATATTGTCTGATTTATTGGCACTATTAAAGAAAAGAGAACAAGACCCTCGTCTTAAAGATCTCTCTCACACACACACACACACACACACACACACTCCTGAGTCATCATTTCTGCAGGAAGGATGCAGTTGTTTATATAGTGTCACTCACAACTGAGCTTCTGAATGCAACACACACACACAACTCTGTACAGTTATCTTTGTGAGGACATACATTGACTGTAATCTCTAGCTCCTGACCCTAACCATCAGATCTAAGTGCCTTATCTAAACCTACCCTTTACCCGGTTAAGACCTGACCCCTAAAACCAAGTCTTGACCCTTAAACGGGTCTTTAAAGGGCTCCCAGAAAGCGAGGGCCGGCAAAATGTCCTGACTCTGATGATCTAAAACTCAAACTAGACCTCCTAAAGATAGCTGTACAAGTGCACACACACACACACTTGTTGTGTTTACATGTTTTATGGGGACTCTCCACAGGTGTAACATTTGACTTTGCAGCAGTATATTCACGACTAATTTTGGTTAAAAAATAAAAAAAATTCTAGTTTTATTAGTTTTTGTTTTTTCGTGTGTTATTACAAACCCTCAGAAATCACAATTTTCTTCAAGCGTCTGTCATTAAAGCACATGTGATTATTCAGATATAAACATGTGAAGTGTTTGACTCTCAGGATCACACACACACAGAGAGCTAACCCGTGGCGTCTGGAGGGTTTCTGGACACCGGACCCGGGAGGAAAGCACATCCAAAGAGCAGATTACTGAAACCTCAAAGTTTATTTCACTCATACAAAATCAAGAGAATGTTAAAAGCGAACACATCTCTCCAGCTTCACAGCACACATTAAAAGAGTCTAAAAGATATAAAACAAAGGGAATTCATCTATACAAATGTGCATCGTCTGGGGAAATGAACAGAGAGTGTGTCTGAAACAATTAAAGCGCTCTCAAACCGAATCGACGCATCCCATCAACAACCTGGAACAGAAGGAATTAAAAACTGCATGAAAGTGCCGCTAGACAGTTTAATCGCTGGAGAAGAGGAGCTTTAATCGTAAAACTAGCTTAAAAAGGACAAAAACCAGAAACACAGGTCACAAAAGCAAAAGAACAGAACTATCCGCTCTGCATTTCCCTTACTAAACAACTCAAGGAGCAACTGCTGCTAAAACCAACCAAAACATCCTCAGATACGCTCTAAAACAGGACCAAAGAAAAGTGCATGATACACACGCTCTCGCTTCTGGAGCCGTTCGTCCAAAGAAAAACATAAGGAAAAGAAACACGACTCAGTAAAACAGCTTCAATAAAATAAGATTAAAAAACCTAAGCGGTGTGTGTGTGTGTGTGAAGAACAGGAGAGCGGTGCAGCTACGAGTCGTAGTCCTCCTCGTCCTCGTCCTCGGCCCCGAGCGGCACAGACTGGGCCCCGGCCGGCAGCAGAGCCATCAGAGACGCCTGCGGAGAGTCCAGCGCCGCGCCCGCGCTGAAAACACACACAGAGACACACACGCAGACAGACCGAGACACACACACACAGACAGAGAGACAGACAGAGAGACACACACACACACACACACACACACACACAGAGAGACAGACAGAGAGACACACACACACAGACAGACACACAGACAGACAGACAGACACACACAGACAGACAGACACACACACACAGACAGAGAGACACAGACAGACAGACAGACAGACAGACAGACAGACAGACAGACAGAGAGAGACACACACACACACAGACAGACAGAGAGAGAGACAGACAGACAGACAGACAGACAGACAGACAGACAGACAGAGACACACACACACAGACAGACAGAGAGAGACACAGACAGACAGACAGACAGACAGACAGACACACAGAGAGACACACACATACACAGACAGACAGAGACACACACATACACAGACAGACAGAGACACACACACACAGACACACACACACAGACAGACAGACAGAGAGACACACACACACAGACAGACAGACAGAGAGACACACACACACAGA
>JAUCMR010000141.1:3173002-3184653 GCA_032357425.1 Enteromius argenteus | reverse complement strand
TTTCACTGTTATGTGAGTGGAGACAGTTCATATGACAGCAAAGTACTGGATCTCAAAATCACTGGTGAGTCAAAAACTACCGTTCATTATTTTTTAATAGATCAACATTAATAGTTTCTCTCCATCATGCATCAGATTCAGTAATGGGCGTTAAGAACACAACACAGAGTATCATAAGAGTCTAGTCCAGTATATTCTCAAGTCTTTATCATCCAGTAGGTTTTTGTGAAGAAAAGAAAGACATTGATTTTATTTTGGTGAAAATATTGTTTAACATCATGAAGCCAAGCCTGGTTTGAACATGAACTGAACAGAGCACTGTGAGAATTACAAACTCATTAATACTTTGCCATATATTTAGTTAATATTTTTTTGCTCCAAAACTTTTCTTTCTCAGATCCATCAGGTCCATGGAAGCCTCTTTTCTTCTCTCTTCTCATCTGTGCTCTTCTGGGTTTGGTTGCTTTGATCCTCTACAAACACAGAGACAAACTAACAGGTACAATCTGCTAGAAAGTGTTTTCTAAGACTTCACGTTGTTTTATTCTCTCATGTGTTGATATTTTCAATCTGTTCTGCAGGGAAGGAACCAGCTCCAGAAAGTAAGTGACATGAACTCATTTATCATCGATCAGACACAGAGTTATTCTTTAAAAACAATATCTGAATCGATTGTTTAACAAGTGTTTTCTCTGCATTTTGGATTTTGAGTTTTATAGTTTAAATTTTTTACAGTTTAATTTGTATTTCTAAATCAACCCTCTAAGGAGTAAATAGATGTTAAACATGCTCAAACAAAGATCAATGCAAAAATACTATTTAATAAATAATTAACAAGAAGAAAGTGATTGTAAGACATACACATAAACAACAACAGGACAACTATTAGAGGGAAGCACTGGCTTAAATATCTGTGAATAGTCTTCATGTATACCCAGAACCCTCAGCTGTTTAACCTTTATTAATTATTGATAAATTAACCTTTCAATGAAATCCTCTCTCATTTCAGATTGTGAAGAGGAAATGTTGGAGAAAGCCTCAAAAGCAGGTATTTGAAGGCGTTCTCAATAGTTTGAGCAGGAACTGTAACTGCTGGAGACATGTTGTGATAAAAACAGGTAACAGAACAGGTTTGGTCAGTCTGGAGGTGCTGAAGGTGTAAGCAGAAGTAGACTGAAATATCCAAAATAAACCAGCACTGATTTCACAACAAGAACAATTACAGACAAATATTTATAAACCAGTGTATTTCAGTGTCATCCAGAGATCTGAAAGCATCAGTGAAAACTGCCTTTTACAATTTGACACACTGTCTCAAAATCTATGCGAGAATCAATCTTTAATCAATCAATCAATCACTTTTATTTATATAGTGCTTTTAACAATACAGATTGTGTCAGAACACTGAACAGTATTAAATAAAAGAAGAGATTAACCCTCAATTTTCCAGAGCTAGATCAGTGTTTAAATGCTGTAGATGGACGTCTGTGATCACTGCACTCAGGTCTTCTGCATTATCTTACGTGTCAAGTATTTTTAAAACCCAATGTAAGGGTTAAAGTATTATTAAAGAGGTTACAGAGGTTAGAGTCTGGAGTATTTGTGAAGTCTTACATTAATATTTTCTTTCATTTCAGACTGTGTGGAAACTACAAAAGAAGGTATTTGAAGATGTTGTTTGTTCTATGCTATACTTTTATAAGAGCTGTAACTGCTAAAGTGACCCACTGATCAATCAATAAACATCTATACATTGATTAGTCACAACATCAAAACCCCTTGCCTAATATCGTAGAGGTGCAAGAAGATGCTGTGACCCACTCGTCTAGCCACTGTCTGGTCACTCAGTGCCATAGTTCACCGGTCTGTGTGTGGTGTGTGTTTCTGTCTGTGGGTTGGTTGGCTGTCAGTGTTGCTGGGAAACTCATTACCCTGACAAGCTAATCAGATCAAATCTACCTGATATGTCTCCCTGTGTTTGCAGTCATTGATTGTCGGATCATGTTTGCTCATTGCAGTCTAAGATCTGTTCCAGTGCTTCAGTCTTCGTTCTCGTTGTGGATAACCTCTTGTTTTTTTCTGTTCCTGGTTGAGTAGGCCGGCTTTGGTAGCTCAGGTTTGTGAGTTCTTTGCCCAACTCCAGCTAATTTAGACCGTCTCCCTGCTCCTAATCCACCGTCAGTTCCTCCTGTTGGAGATCTTACTGATCACTGTGAACATCACAATTCACAATTACCTCCAGCTAGCTGCGGCTCTGACTGCATTAACCTCTTCAGGCGGTCCAGACCAGCCAACCTCTTGTTTCCCGATCCTTCTCATCAGTTTATGGAGGTCACGTATCAGAGGTTCTCTCTCAGCACTCCTCAGCGGGTGGCACTTTTTTTTCCATCATTTGTCTCCCGATGAGTGCAGTTATGACAGTAGTAACAGAGGGCTGCTGGCTGTCAAGCTTGTCTTGTAGGAATGGCATCATTGGTTAGAAGACTCAGGGGTGCCTCTCATTGTTTGGACCAATCACAAGAACCTTGAGTATATCAGATACGCCAAACTTATAAACTCTAGACAGGCTAAGTGGGCATTATTTTTTGAATGTTTTGATTTTTCCCATTTCTTACCATCTGGATTCCAAAAACACAAAGCCAGCTGTCTTGTTATTCTTTTTTTTTCTGAACACGCACTGTCTCCCGTTTCCATCTTGCCTACAAATCGTATGGTTTCTTTGGTGATGTGGGAGATCAAGTCAAAGGTCCACTCCCCCTTACAAGGGCTAAAATCTCTGCCCAGTTGCCTGTCGGATTGTGTTTTGTGTATTACCTTTCTTCTGCATGAGAGATCACTCTGGTCTTTGAATGGAGATTCACTCCTGATCACAGAACCGTGCTTCACTGAAAGATTCACATATCAATGCAGATTTTGCATAATTGTGGTTGTGATTTAATTTTGATTCTTTGTGCAGCCCTGTTTGTAAATCTTCCTCTCTTTCTGATTGTGGTTACAGGATGATCAGTTTTCATCAGTCAGTCTTACTTGACTCTATGGCAGTAATTTTCAATAAAATTCTTTATCCCGGAGCCAGCTTTGTTGGTGTTTGTTGGTGTTTGTCTGTGCAGCGTGAATTGGTCTAAAGAGATGTTGTAGTGCCATGGTCCCCAGCCAGACTCCTTCAGCTGTTGTCAGTCCTTCGAGACTCTGGTCCTTCTATATCATGCGTTATCACTGCCATCCCTCTAAGGCCAACACAATGGTTTTGACAACGGTGGACTGGTTCTCAAAGGCAACATACTTCATTCCTCTGCCCAAATGACCCTCAGCCAGAGAACAGTGGAACATGTCTGACAGGGGAGTCCAATTTGTTTAAAAGTTTTGAAAAGAACTAAAAAGCCATTTGCTGGGGTGATGGTCAGTCTCTCTTTGGCTTTTCAAACCCATCTAAAGGCCTATCTCTATTTAATTGTTATAATGGTTACCAGCCACCATCATTTCTGGTTCTCGAAGCCAAAGTTAAATTTTCCTCCATGTGGGTTTGTGCACATGGCCCAGGCTAACTGCCACTGGTTGAAGCCTCTCATGTGTAAATAATAAAAATGTCTTGCTTTCATCCAAAGACCTGCACTTTGATCTTCACACAAGCAAATCAGGCCAACCTGATACCATCTTTATATCTACCCTTGTGTTTGCAGTTAATCTTTGTCAAATCATTGTTGCTCATGTTTTGCTGTTGCTCAGTTCTGTTCCAATGTTTCATCTTTCGCTCTCATTGTGGATTATTTCTCGTCTTCGCTGTTTCTGAATTCCTTCAGTCTGCTTCATCAGCCTGTTTGGCAGTTCTGCCTATGTGTGCCACTTCATCATAACTGCTCTACAACAATCTGACAGTGCTGTTTATTTTATGTTTAATAAATACCTTACTTAATTGCATTTGCTACTGGATACAGCTCTTTATTCTCCTTGACACTCTGGCCTATTTTTTCTGCTTTCAAGACAAGATCTGACTGCTTACTTGTTGTCTAATACATGCCACCAATTGACAAGTTGCATTCTAATGGCTTAATCTGTTATTAACCTCACCTTTTAGTAGTTTTAATGTTGTGGCTGATAATTAAACAGCAGTAATTTTGAAGAAAAAACAAAACAAAGAAAACAAACCACCCAGTGCTCTCGGAAAATGTCATATTTTAAATGAAATATAATAGTTCAGTATTTAAACAGAGATTGTGTCTCTGTGCCTGAAAGGGTTAATGTGTAATTTAATGTGGTTTACAAAGTTTTATAGTTTTATCACTGTAACGAAGGAGACGGGGACGTGTGGGTCCATGTGCAGGGGTTTATTGAGAGACATGGTCAGACAGGCGGGGTCGAGATAACAGCAAACAGGAATAGCAGAGACAAAAAGCAAGAATAGTCCGGAGCGGTAGCGAGGGTTGGTCGATCGGTGAACAATAGTTCAATAAATTGCTATGGAAACTAACAGGGGCAGAGACTGAACAGGGGAAACACTGAACCAGCGGAGAAAACATTTCATGATAAGAGTCCTACTGTGCGTTCACACCGCCGCCGGCGAGAGCGTCAGAATTCGCCCTGGCCGCCCTGCCAACGACGCTGTACAGAGATTTTTGGACGCTCTGACGCTCTGACGTAGATTGAATGCTAGTCTTGTATTTAAAGGGGCCGCGAATAAAACAAGCTTGTTAATCTTGTGCAGACTGACAAAAGGAGGGTATAAGTTAACCTCATGAAATATACTGAATGTGAAAGTAAGAAATTGATTGATGGAAATAACTTTTTTGTAGTTACATGTATTTTTTTATTATTAAAATCCATTTGTGTGGTGTGTAATGTTTATGTTCATGGTTAAGTGCTAGTCTAATTTCAATATTATAGGAGACATTTACTACTCTTGGTTTTTAATTGACATTAAAAATTACATTAGAAACTCACCAGGAACCCCAACAATCTCGGACACCTTGGTCCATGCATCGTTTTTTTAATTTTTTATTTATGTCCCTGTACGCAAACAGGGACACGTTGTAAATTAACCCGCTACAGCAATGATTAACTTCTCCTCCATTCTTCTTCTTTGTTGCTTAATGGCGGTCGGCCATGGGAACTAATAGGGTCGGAACCAATGTTTACAGGACTGCGTTATCTGGAATCTGCTCAAGCGGTGGACTTCTACATTCTGATTGGTTGCCGTCATAGCTCATTACCATAAAGTTGACTTGATTTCAACTCTCCTTGACGCTCTCGCCGTCCAAGCCACGCCACTGCTCACATTGACAATGAATGACTTCCGGCCACTTTGACGCTCTCGCCGCCGGCGGTGTGAACGCACCTCTAGAGTACAATGCAGAAAAATAGACCGGAATTACACACAGCAGAATGCTACAACAGTCCCGGGTGGGGTGCCCTCTGGTGGAGCTCTAGGGCACTCTGGCTGGCGATCGTGACAATCACAGACAATAACTTTTTTATTGTATTTTGGTTGTAGGAGACATAAATATAGATGAACTGAGGAAACATGCAGGTATGATATAATCTTAAAGTTATTTGTAAATATATTTCATAATCTCTAATCATATTATTAATAATTGTTGCTTCTATATTTTTCCTCACAGTTGAGGTCACTATTGACAGTGAGCGTGTACATCCAGGCCTGATTCTCTTTGACTGTAAAATCATGAGGGACGGTCCAGTATATAATCACACTGGAGATGGATTTCCATATGAATTATGTGTATTTGGAGCCCAAAGATTCACCTCTGGTCGTCACTACTGGGAGGTAGAGCTGGCACGAGGACGTACACCTCCTAAAAACTACTGGTTAATTGGTGTGGTGAAAGATGGAAGTTTTACTTCTAAAGACAGATCTGCTTTAACTCCGTCAGCTGGTTACTGGTTCTTGTGTTCAGACGGTCCTAATGGCTTTCACACCAACACTGACCATTCAGTTACACTCTCACTGACACCGAGACCTGAACGACTGGGAGTTCTGTTAGATTATGATGACGGTCAGCTGTCATTTTACAACGTGACAGAGAGTAAACATCTCCTGACCATCAGCTGCAGATTCTCTGGACCAGTCGTTCCTCTGTTCAATCCTGGAGTCGGAGATCAGGGAGTGCTTAGAATTTCAAAACCTGTAGAACCAGCTGTAGAGTCCAGTCAGCCTTTACTGAGTAACAGGTCAGACGCCTGACTGACCAATGCAGTGTGTTTAAAATGGACACAAAGAAGGATGTTTTTGGCCAACAGCACCAATCTTCAGCCAACGTTAAGATGAGGGGTTTGATTCTCAGTCTTCTTTCATGATGTGTTTCTGGTATTTGGTGAAAGTGGTCATAAAGAAGTGTGTGTAGAAGAGGGATGGACAATTCTATATTACAGACATGTGTGTTTGCTTAGGGATGGAGATCAACTCTACAAACTCTTAAAATTAAGCTTCCAAAATTGTGTTTTCACAGTGATGTCACAGAATAACCATTATTTTTTCACCAAAGAAACTTTCAGTTCAAATTTAAGAACATTTTAAAATTCTAAAGAACATTTTCCACTATAAAGAATTGATGAATAAATGATTTTGCTGAATGGGAAGTTTGCATGGATGTTATGGAACCATTGATGCCAATTAAAAAAAAATGCAAGTCTTTTTTTTACTGCATTGTTGCACATTTGAATTTTCAGTACTTCTGAATAAGCTGACTTCAAAATAAGCTTCTGGATGTCTGTTCATCAGTCCCTCAGTAACAGAGGACGGTTCATTTGTTGGTGCTAATGAAGTGATAATAAGCAGTTGAAAACATTTTACACATTACAACAAATTACACATGCTCTTCTCTTTACGTTTTATTACTAAATGTAACATCTAACTAAACTTACAATGGAAGGTTTTTTATATTTCTGGTAAAGTCTTTTGATTTCAGGAGTATACAAGTTCCTGAACATGAGATCTTAGAGTATTATTGTGGTCTTCAAGTGTGGGGTTCTTTTTTTTTTCTTCAAATTCAACTCTTCATCCTGTCATACTGACCCTGCTATTTATCTTCTAAAACTTTACCTTCTCTGCATCTCTCTCTCTCTCTCTTATTTCATTAATTCTTCTCTTACCTTTGCTTTATTCCCCCTGCAACTCAAAACTGCTGCAGTTACCCCTGTTCTCAAGAAACCTAAACTTGATCCCTCAGCCCTATCTAACTATAATCCCATTCTAATTTACCTTTTATTGCTAAATTACTGGACAGTACTGTTGCCTCCCACCTTCATTCGTTTTTAGTTTAAAAAAATCTCCTTGATCCCTGTCTGTCACGAGGTTCACTGGAGTTCCCCGCGGAAGCCTCCAGAGGGCACTCCAGCCCAGACTATGTTCTTTGTTTGTCTGTCTCTCCGTTCCTCGTCAAAGGACTTTTATTATGAACAGTTGTCTCCACCCACCTTGTTTGTCGCTATGGCCACCCATTAGTTTCTCTGCCCCGTTGCCTTGTTCTGACTTGTATTTAAAGACTCATTTGTGTTTTGCCCATTGCTGTACCCTGTGTGTGACAATAAAGTAGTCTTGCATTTGGATCCGCCCGCCTCACCGTCTCATCGTCACACTGTCAGTCTGGTTTTCATCAACTCCGCAGTACTGTAGCTGCACTTGTAAAGGTGGTGAATGTTTTACTAATTCTGCTACTTGACCTCAGTTCTGCCTTTGATACCACTTTTGGTTTTCCTCCCATCTCTCTGACAGACAGCTCTACATTTCAGTAAAGGATTTTCAATCGCCTACTGTCCCCTGAAGCAAGGTGTCCCCCAGGGATCCGTTCTCGTCCATTATTATTCAGCATTTTCACCTCTAAGTCAGATCTTACACCGATTTATGATTTAAAAACATTAAAGTAAAAAGAGTTGGTTATTATTGTGAGATTTGTTGGTGTGCAAATATTTCCATACTTGTCTGTAGGTGGCGCTCTCTCTGCTTTCTGTGCCATTCTGTAAGAGATAATCACTCAATAAAAGAGTTTTGTGAACATAAATGCAACACAATACATTTATAAATTTAAAAAAGAAAAACCTATTACAAAATCAGATCCAGCAGGGCCAAACAATACAAACCTTGATTTCACTACAATGTTGATAATGATAAAGCTTCAATATTGCCATATTATAGATCTAAATATCACATTCTGCACACTCCCTCCATCTCTCTCTCTCTCTCTTTCTCTCTCTCTCTCTCTACAGTCAATATACTGTAATAACAAAACAAGTATAGGCTTTATATATCCATTCTGCTTTTCAGACCAACCCAGCACATGTTCTGCATTAGCAGTGGAGTTGAGGTTGGGTTATTTTTTAACCCAGCAGTTTATAAAGTGTAATAATCTGATTTTATTTAGGGATCATATGACTTTTTTTTATAAAGAGAAAGTAAAAAAAGCATCTAACAGCTCAAATTCACCTGAAATAACCAGGTTACTGTGATTTAACGGACAAGTCTCCGGTGAGTTTGTTTCCTCATTTAATACGAGAGTCAGATCAAATATGTCTCTCCTTTTAATATTCATTTTTTTCTGGAATAAATTGTCCCTCAGAGTTTGTTTTATGTGAGTCTGTCTGTATTTTCACAGGCATGTTGTTGATTATTATCGCTTTAATGGGGAATGTCCTCACAAAGACTTCTGGTAAGAACAACACAAACACATTTGGATTTCATTCAGATTTCCCTTACTATAGCCTAATAACCATGGCTTTTTTGTTTTACTTGTAGTAAAACCATGGTTCATTTTTGTAATGTTTCAGCGTCTTAACAACTTTTTTTTTACTAAAACTGCAAGAATAGAATACAAATAACATGGTAGCAATAGACAACTGTACAAAATAAACCAAAATAATATGAATAGTACTGTTAGAATTGCTTTTATACAGTTAATTTATGATAATTTATGATACAAATGTAATCTATTTAAATAAAAAAGTAGCCTCTTATTTCCAGCCCAGAGTTGATTGTGCAAAAATAACTGGTTTGATCATCCTAAACGAGTCATAACCTATGGGTTTAGTAAATTATTTTGCTAAACAATAACATTAAAATAAAATGAAAATTTCAATTATTTCTCTTGCAGTAAGTTGATCAGTGTGCATATTGTCATTTATCTCAGGACCAGAGCAACACTGGCAATATACTGACAATCAGCTCAAGCACATTTTGCACATTATAATGGAAGATTAGGGGAAGGTGGAAGGGAGGGCATCATGTATAAACTGTTTAAAATACACATGTTTTTTGTCAAGTTCATTTCATTTTCTTTTCCGAACTGGTGACTGTCTACTGATAATAATACAGAAATTCCTTTACGCTACAAATTGAAGCCGAATGTGACGATACAGACTGTGATAAAGGTCTATTAATAAGTGCTTGTTGGCATTATGTAAGAAAAAAAAGGCATTAAATTCACTGTAAAAGCCAGATTTTTTTACTGTCAGTTTTAGTTAGGGCTCACTGACCAGTTGTTCAATGATATTTAAAGCAAGAATTGCAACCTGTCTTGTTGGTCTTAATAAATAACATAGCTGCAAGCAGAAATCACTGGGTTTCAAGCAATTTAAAGCTTTCATCACTTCTGTGCTGTTGGGATCTACTTCGACTCAAGTGAAATAAAAACCACAATGCAGAGCACAAAGAACTGTAGGACTGACATCATAACACATGCATGGTAGAGAATATGCAAACACACTCACACCAACAAATGAAAGGTTTAGACTGTCAAACCCTATACACTAAGCATGCATATGCACACACAATTTGTTATTCTAAGTCTCTGCTTTGTAATAGTATTTTCAGGTTCCACGCTTTTGGGTAGACTTGGCCATGTCCGTTTTCTAAATGACCCTGCTATTGCTATACTAGGAGCAAAGTTCAACATTTCTTTGAAAATCATTGACCAAGAGCAGGTGTTCTTAACTCTGGCCCTTGAAGTCCTCGGGACGAGCTCCAACCCTGCAGCCTAGGCAAGCCTAAGCATTATTCCTCAACTGCATAGGACTAATATGTTAAAACAGGTTTTTGAAAAGAAATTCTAATATTTAATAAACAATTAGTTTGATAGCCACTGTAGAAGCAAAGTTTCTGAGAATGAGTTCTACTGTGTGGCATATCATGGATATGTGTAAAAAATGTGTGTGAAAAAATGTCAAGGCGTCTGTAGTGGCCAATTTTTGTACAAATTTTCTCATAGGGCTCTAGGGCAGTGAGTCAAACAGGCCCAGTGAGTTTTGTCCCGATCACCCTCCGTTAACCTTGTCTGATAGTTACTCAAATGTAATTGGTCAACAACAGCCACATTTTTAAGATACGCCCATGACCTCAAAGGCTGTCTTGGCACCTTGGACAAAGACACTGCATGTCAGTTTTCAAGTCAATCAGACTTAGGGTTGCAAAGTAATAGCCATGTTAAACTTTTTCCCATTTTATTGCAATACGTGTCCAGTTGCCAGATTCTTTTTCATGTGACCACAGACTGAGCCCATACACGGATCTATTGGGTTTGGTGAAATGACCTCATTTCTTTCAAGAGAGATAGTAAAAGTGGCCACGCCCACTTCAACCAATCAGGCCAAAAATCTAGGACTAGTTTTCAAAAGTAGGTTTTTCAGAAATGCCCAAACGTTTTGCCACAATTGCCATGTGCATCTTCTGCATCTTGAGCAAAGGATTCCAACAATATAAGGCACTTGAGCCTGAAGAGTTTAGGAGTGATTTTGAACTTTAGATCGCTGTAGCTTCCCGGTCAGGCCAACTGGGGAAAGCCTTGGTGACGTTGTAAACAGTGTGAGTACTATCATTTCTCCAAGCTTGAAGTTTCTATGACTTACAGTTTGGTCTACCCTAATCCTTGGAAATTATAACAGTTACAATTACAATAGGCTCATCAGTAGTGTTCATCATTGCAGCAAATCCCCAAATTGAGGAATCCCAGATCACATGAATTCCATTTTTTACACATGAAAATTAACTGAATTGCAAATGTGATCACACCTATAATATAATATCAATATTGATGCACACAGATATAGATTGAAGACATATATGCTGTATATTTGACTGATCGTATCTGTGTCTGTCAGTGTCCTTCACTGTAGAGGTTCCTGGTGATCCTATAGAGGCTCGTATTGGATCCACAGTGATTCTGCCCTGCTGGATCTCTCCTCCTGAGAATGCTGAAGCTCTGGAGATCCGCTGGTACCGTCAAGATCAGTTCAGCAACCCTGTTCTCCTCTATAATCATGGGAGGATCCAGGACCTCCAGGAGGAATCTTACAGGAACCGAAGCTCTTTGACTCAGCGCTCAGATCAGTCTGGTGGACTGAAGGATGGAGACGTCTCTCTACGGCTAGAGAAACTCAGAGTTCAGGATGATGGTCCATTTCGCTGTTATGTGAGTGGAGAAAATGCATATGGCAGCCATGATGTGCTTCTCAAGATCATGGGTGAGTAGCCAATTTTTAAGGATTTACATCCAAGCCCTGGGTATAGTATATTCTGCTTATTTTTGCTAAACATCTGCTTTTGTGTTTGACTGATGAGAAGTAGTTTTAATGGTGTAACGCTGGGTGTATGGAGAGAAGGAGATCGCAGGAAACGTAGAATAAGAAATAATAAAGTCTTTAATTATAAA
>JAUCMR010000141.1:3162215-3172739 GCA_032357425.1 Enteromius argenteus | reverse complement strand
ATATAAGGGTAAGACACGTGACTGAAAGAACTAAAAACGAAACCAAAACAGAAATTAATCAGACACAGACTGTGACAAACGGTTTACTAGAGGATGAATAATTGACAGAATGTGCATGTTGAACTGTTTCAAGAACATGGAAAGACAGTGTGTAAAATAAAACACTTACTGTAGGTATTTTTGATTTGTCTAGAGAGGATCTGAACATATGTCTGTCCTCCTCTCATCAGCTTTAGGATCCACTCCTGTCCTTGTCCCACAGCCTCTTGATGATGGACATGTGAACATCAGCTGCAGGTCCAGTGGCTGGTATCCAGAGCCCAGCATCACCTGGACATCAGATGATGAAAGAGTTCTTCGTCCTGGAGGATCGTCTCACAGTCGTGGAGAAGATGGGATGTTCTCTGTCCACGGCTGGATGACTGTCTCTCGCTCAGATGCTCAGCTGGTCTCATGTTCACTGTCCATCAGAGCTGGAGAGTTCCAAGAAAGTAGGATTGACGTACAGGCCATTATCTGTTCAGGTTAGACAACATTTTCACTTATACTTCATCCTTATTCCAGGATATTTGTAGTTCCACATTGAAGGGTCTCAGTATATACAGTGCTCACTCTCCCCCAGGTCTGTGTTTTACACATACGGATCACCACCCCTCTTTATGCGGGCTCTGGAATCAGTGGAGCCATTCAAAATAGGGACTTCTCATTCCCTCAGAGTCTTTCAGAGGATGCTCGGGCTCATGGTCTCCACCACTTAGGCGATTCCTCTGGGCCTGCTTCATATGCAGCCTCTTCAATCTTGGCTCAAAGCCCAAGTTCTGTCCCACTGCTGGTACCTGGGATGGTTTAATGTCAGGGTAGCCCACTGCCACATCAAAGCCTTGGCCCCTTAGAAAACTTCTTGCTTGATTCTATCAGACGTTATGTTGGGACTGACCTTCAGACAGAACCTGGGTTGGGGAGCTCTATGTGAGGGCGAATCAACGTTCAGCTCCTGGTAAAACCTGGAGCAATGTCTGCATGTCTCAAAATGTTGGCAGTCTGTCAAGCCCTAAATACCTTTCTACAGGCACTACGGGGGCACCACGTCCTAGTCCACTCTGACAACACGACACTTCAATCGCCAAGGCACAGGTTGGCTCATCGCCTCCTTTTATGGGCACTAGGGGTGGCATGATACATATATTCTTACTGAACTGTCATGGTATGGACATCTCGGTCCTTACAACAAATACAGGCAATCCAAACACCCAACCCCCCCCCCCATCCAGAAGGGGGTGTCCGCAACAATGCAACACATAGACACACTTAGACATTCTACTTACTGTAAGTAACTTTGTAACTACATGTCAACTAAATGTCAACTAATTCTCATTAATTCACAACTACATGTGTACTAATTCTCAGAGTAGACTGTTAGGGTAGGTTTAGGGTTAGTAGAATAAGTTGGCATGTACTTGCAAAGTTTCTGATGGTCAGTATGTAGTGTGTTGTGGACTCATGAAAATAAAGTGTTAGAAGATATTAAGCAAACAGTCTACTAATACTCTAATAACTGCTAGTTGACATGTAGTTACAAAGTTACTTACTGTTAGTAGAATATCTAAAGTAGACTATCAAAATAAAGTGTTACCTCACGATGAAAACAAAACATTGTGCTTTTATACAATAAAAACAATAGGATATTGCTTTCTGCCATTTTAGTTTCCTTTCTGTGAACAAATTAAGCATATCTAAAACTCATCATATATAGGCAACATTACCTATTTTGCACTGTTTTTCCCTCTTGTTTATTTGCTAACTAAATCAAATATATTTCAAGAATTTATCTCTTGTATATACTTGTACTGCAGTTTATAAATAACATTATAATGTAATAATGTAAAAAATCCATTTGTGAGTGTGACTTACAACATTTTAGAGGCTAAAGCACCATCTACTAGACACCTTTATGACCGGAAATGGTCAGTCTTTTCACAGCTTGGACCTGTCTTCAAGTGATGTGTCCCATGTGTTAATCTTTCTGCAAGAGCTAAAGAACCCAATTGATGCTCAATGTTTATCTGGCTGCTATCACTGTGCATCAGTCAGAATCTATGTTGAGCACTCTGGCCCTTTCAGGCACTTTGAGCAGCTTTTGGTGTGCTTTAGAGGATGCTCTGAATGACTCGAAAAACCCAAAGATTTGAGAGATGAACTAATCAACTCTCTTTCTGGCTCAGACTGCATTGTATAAGCTTATGGGTCTGGCACGTGACGAAAGAAAAACTCAAACCCCAAGACTCGAAACAGGTGAACTAATTCCAGTACAGAACCTATAGGATGTTGCAGTCACTCTCCAAGATGACTCTTCCCGAGTCACATTAAAGATTTGTCAAAATGAATGAATCGTTCAAAAATGACACATCACTATTGTGAACGGATTTTTAAAAATATATATTTTCTACTTAAAATTACTGTAATTGATTTGTATATTTTTTTGAAAGTGTTTAGATTCACCTTGTTTCTCATATTTTTCAGGTCCATGGAAGGCTCTTTTCTTCACTTTCCTCATCTTTGCTCTTCTGGGTTTGGTTGTGTTGATCCTCTACAAGAACAGAGAGAAACTAACAGGTTCAATCGTATTGAAAGATTTCAAAAGAATCCATCTTCAGTTTTTATGTATCCTGCATCCTGTGTTGATTTTGAATCTGTTTTTCAGGGAAGAAACCAGCTGAAGAAGGTGAGTAACAAGAACAGTCATGAATCATATAAACACTTTCAGACACCATGTTACTGAGAGAAAACAACTCTTTTTAGAGTATTTTTGTTGTTTAAAAATTTATAAATAATAACATTTTGTTAATTTCCAAGTATAGATTATCTATAGATTTTTTGTAACCTAGATCAGTGGTTCTCAACTGGTTTGGCTGGTCATACCTTCACGCAAATCCTTCCCAGTTAACACAAACAGTATGTGATTTATCGCTACTCTACTTTATTACACGTGTTGCATGCTCGTATTGTTTCTGCGCTTTAATGAAGTGACTAACTCTGCGACCCACCAGTTGAGAAATGCTGACCTAGATTTTTAATGTGGTGTCAGATTTTTGGAACTTACTGTTTATTTTACAAATTGTTAAAGACACAATTTCGTATAAATATCTATTAGAAAGGAATGTGTATAGCCCTAAAATGGAGTGTGTATTTACACTAAGTGCAAATAGACCTCCTCGTTGGCAGAGGCTATTTACACTTACTCTGCCCACCAGTGTGTTTACACTTGATAAGTTATTATTGCATACTGTTCAATAATGTACTACAATACTAAAGTGCAGATAATTGTCACTGTTTGCATTGAGTAGCATAAAAAGCAGAAAATTGTGCTATTTTAACATAGTGTGTAAATAGAATCAATTTCTATTTGCACTAAGTGTAAATATTTGCTACCTTAATAAAATGGGAAAGTAAGGTATAAACTGCTAATGATCATTGTACACTGATCAGCTACAATATCAAAAGCACCTGCCTAATACCACATAGATCCCCCTCGTCCTGAAAAAATAGCTCTGGGCTTCACATGACCTCTGAACTATATACTCTGGCACCAAGACATCAGCAGCAGATCCTTCAAGTGCTGAAAGTTGTGAGGTGGAGCCTCCATGGGTGGGGTTTGTTGTGCAATAGGATTGAGATCTGGGGAATAAGGAAGCAGAGGCAACAGCTTGAACCCTTCATCATGTTCCTCAAACCATTCCTGAACAGTTTTTGGCCGTTATTCAGCTGAAAGGATCAGGGGAGCATCAGAGAAAACCACTACCATTAGGGGGTCTACAGTGGTCTGCAGTGATCTTTATGTATTTAGTATGTGTCAAAGTAACATGCACATGAATGCCAATACCCAAGGTTTCCCAAGATTTGGTGTTTTGGAGCTGCTCTGACGTAGTCATCTAGCCATCACCGACTGGCCTTTGTTAAAATCAGTCAGACCTTTTCAGATCTGTTTCTAACACATGTAATTCAAGAACTGACTGTAGCTGTCTTTCTCTAAAACAATTTGTTTTTATTTTAGTTGTGGGAGACATAATAGAACTGAGGAAACATGCAGGCAAGGCATCAGTTCAGTTCTATATGAAGATATATGTAAAATATAATCACACAACTAGGAGGGTTAATAATTGTTTTATTTTTCCACCACAGTTAAGATCACTATTGACCATGAGCGTTCACATCCAGATCTGATGGTCATGAAGAACTGTAGAATTGTGAGAGACAGTCCAGGATATAATCACACTGGAGATGGATTTCCATATGAATTATGTGCATTTGGAGCCCAAAGATTCAGCTCTGGTCGTCACTACTGGGAGGTAAAGCTGGCACGAGAAAATACACCTCCTAAAATCTACTGGTTAATTGGTGTGGTGAAAGATGGAAGTTTTACTTCTAAAGACAGATCTGCTTTAACTTCATCAGCTGGTTACTGGTTCTTGTGTTCAGACGGTCCTAATGGCTTTCAGACCAACACTGATCCACCAGTTACACTCTCACTGACACCGAGACCTGAACGACTGGGAGTTCTGTTAGATTATGATGACGGTCAGCTGTCATTTTACAACGTGACAGAGAGTAAACATCTCCTGACCATCAGCTGCAGATTCTCTGGACCAGTCGTTCCTCTGTTCAATCCTGGAGTCGGAGATCAGGGAGTGCTTAGAATTTCAAAACCTGTAGAACCAGCTGTAGAGTCCAGTCAGCCTTTACTGAGTAACACCCAGAGCAGAGCATCATTACACACAACTCCATTAGAGTAGGACCAAACACAAGAGAATGGAAAGAGAAAAGAAATGAAATGTCAAGAAAACCTGACAAACACATGGGGAAAGTCTTAGTTCTCAAACAGCATTCTAGAATGATCAAACATCTCTGCTGAACTCACCTCTTTTCTACTATGTTAGTAAGGTGTAAAATGACACTAATAGGAGAGAAGTCTAGTGAATGAGGACAACTTTTAGTTCTGGTCTATCGTAACTCTAGATATAAATTGGGATTGCAAACAACTTCTTTACAAATTATTTTTTACAGTCCTCACTACACATTAAAGGGTTCCTTTATGTTCTCTTTTACAACCTTCATCTGGTCTGCTGAGATCTCTTAACTAAAACACAACCATAAACAAAGGAACCTACGTTTACTCTTCTGTGCTTAATGTTTATGCACTAATCTATACTTTGACCCTGGAACTGTGTAAATATAGCTGTTTCTAATGACAGGTTGATTGTGATCTTCCTCATTTCTAAGTCACTTTGGGAAAAAAGTACAGATATTTGCTCAGTCTAACAGGATTTACAAACAGGCTAAAAGGTCTTTATCCCTTAGGATTTTTTCTTCTTCTATTTTACTGTATCTGCATGCTTCCATTTATGTTGTGTACTATAACAGACATTGACTTGCAAAATAATTCCTAATTCCCAATAACAGAGTTTATATCTCTTGTGTCTTCTTTCGATCGCACTGGTGTCTTCTGTGTAGTAGAGTAGTCTGTGCATTTGCTCATGCCCAAATTCAAATACTTCTCTTTGATGTGCGAGTTTTGTGGTTTGTACAAATGGCTGTGAAACTAGATTTGTGTTTAGAGCTGTGAGATCAGATGGTGTACTGGCCATTCAGTCAATAGTTTAAGGTTGTGTCAGGAAAAAAATTAGGGAACTAGTGTTGTGAAGTAACCAAGATGTTCCTTTTCTATCAGTCACGTTCAATGTTATGCAGTTATAAGGACATCAGGGGTCCCTTTGGAAAGCACCACAACCACTGAACTGTGTTACAGAGTGTTGGCTCTGCAGATGTTGAGAAGCTGTAGAGTGCCTGTCAACAAATGACTTCACTAAATTAAAAAATTACCCAATTTTCAGCACATTTTTATTTTTGAGTGATTAATTAGGTAAGAATTTCTATCAAGCCTGTATTTATAATACATTATAAAGGTATTCTTAGGGCTGTGATGGCAAAGAAGCAGAAGAATCAGTTGCAGTCAATCCAATAAGAAAGTCTCTCAAGCTGGAAAGGCAGCATGGGAACCCAGGAACAGCAGGTTTAGGGAGCGCAGGGACCACAGTGGACAGTCCGAAACGAAGACGGAGATCCTCAGTGAATCCAACCGGAGAGAGCGGATAAGGAACTCGCCAGAGGAGACAGGAAACCAGGAGCAGACACACGCCAGCCGAGCCCAGCAATGAATACAGAGGAACTGACAAGGACAAGACAGGGTCCCTGATAGCACACATACATCTTAGAGACGTCTATTTGACGTCTGCATTTACATCTGCAAGACGTATTATTTCAGTTGTTTGCTCATCTGCAATACGTCTATTGGACGTCTCTTTTTAGATGTCAAATAGATGTCTTTAAGAGGTTTATGATTTAGAATGTATGTAAAATCTGAAAGATGTCTGCCAGACGTTTGTAGACAGCAGATGCTTTCCAGATCAAGAGATCTTTAACAGACACCTTACAGACGTACGTGTGCTATCTGGGACCTGATTCACAATTGCACAGATTCCTTTTTGCATGCGCAATTTATGATATATTAATGTAGAACAGACCAGTTTTATTTGCAAATATGTCTTTATTTGTACAAATCGCTGGACAAACATTTAATCCTGAATGTACACATACTCAATTGAAAGGTACTTGTGTGTTTGTAATAAGAAGCATGCATTAAATTTATGTAGCGCATGGATAATTGTGCATGCATCTATTAATCATTTTGAGTCTAAAATCATTCCATAAATACATTCTGCCATAAAATATTAGGCTATATGGTCTGGGATTATTCAAATAAACTGTACCATACAACATCTTGCTTGGAAGGACAGTATAAAGCTTGTAAATATTTCGCGTCTTTAATTCCATTGATTATTTGTAGTGTGCCCACCATCCAATAATCGCAGTAAGTTTTAGAGTATCAGCTTTCAAATTCTGCCAGTTTTATCACAAAATACGAACTATATGTGCTTTTTCAGCAACAGGAAGATGTCAGTAAAACACAACACGTAAAGTCACATTTACCTCAGGAAACACATTCATTGTACATAAACTCGATATCAACTAGAAAACATTACTAGAGAGAAGCGTTGTATTACATCCATTGTATTTTACTAAACCTGCCGCCTTCATTTTTAATGTTTGTTTGGAGAAATCTGTCATGGAACGCATAGGGAGATTTCAGATATAAAAACAGACTCATGTCGTGATGGCTTCACTTTCAGCGCGTAGTCGTCTCTGTATCTATAACTGCAAGAGAACATCATCCACACCGGATGTAGCTGCGCCTGATCGTAGTTATAGTTGGTGCAACAGGTGTTAATATTTCTCGTAAAGACGGACGTTGCAAAGTCCAGCGTAAGGCTTACACCCAGCTTTTTTTCGTCTAGCTGGTGCAACTGGCCCCAGAAGTCTGAGATCTATAAATGAGTGCCGCCTCGTGGTACTATCACAGAGAGGCTCAAAATCACCCTCCAGAACATTCTCCTTCCTGGAGGAGCTATTCCTTTAAGGCTTAATATGATTTTAATGGATGAGTTATAAAACAACAACAACAACAAAACACCCCCCTCACAGCTGCCATGAAGGGCAAAAAAAAACAAAACAATGCGTTTTCACATTCAGTCACTTCCGGGTTGTTTGGTTTGGGGGTTCGGACTGAATGTGAACCCCTGATCTATATAAGTGTTATTTTTAAAGATGTCCAAAGCTGCTCATCAGGCGTCCTCAGTCAGAATGATGTCAGTCTACAGAGGAGCTGATAGTGTCAGAATGTATCTATATGTTTTCCTACAGTCGATCCATCATGGACAAAGAGACACCGCTTCCTGCGCGTGACGTCAGAGGCACTGGATCTGTGTGGATCTTATATTATATTTAATCGCATCATAACAACAGTAAACACGCACATGTTCGTTCACACCGCAACTATCATTATCTAATAACATATCTAATAAAATAACATAAAACATAAAATACCAAGCGTTATTCCTCTGATGACGTCACCGCCTGACCTTAGAAATCGAAAGTAAGGAGCACGTTTAGCTTCGCACAGATTCGCTGTAATCCTTCTATTTCTATTATATATTCTACTATCTCTGTGCTCGTCTGGTGAGTGTGTTTCCTCAGTCTGTGTCTGTGATCATGTTTTCTGGAGTAATGTCTCTCAGAGGGAGTTTACTGTGGTTCTGTGTGTATTTTCAGAGGCACGATGATGATGATGATGATGATGATTATCTCTTTACTGCTGATTCTCTTCATGGAGAGCTCTGGTAAGAACACAGCAAACACCTGCAGATCTCACTCACACTTTAATATTCTATTCAGAATCGATCGAGTCTTCAGTGAAGAATAAACGATTCAAACACATCAACCAATAGAAGATTAAAGGAAGAATTACACATGCTCATTGGTCATTATGTAAGAAAATAAGGCTGATAATAAAACACTTATTACTCTGTAAAGGTCCAGCAAGCATATAGATAAATTCAGTTTGAAATGTAATATACTAAATGGTAGTGCAGTGTGTAAAATGGTAATGCATTTCTGCAAAATGAAAATGAAAATGAAAATTCAAAAGTTCTATTGTATAATTTAGATCAGTGTTTGTGAACTGGTGGGTGGTGGAGTGTACAGTTCAGGACCAGTTTCTATTTCATTAACAGTTATAGGTCATGATAACGGCTGTTTCCATAACCAAACATATATTTGGGTCATTTTGTATATGTTTTGGTGGGTCATACCAACTTAACTGTACTAACAAAAACTAGTTTGGGTCTGCTATTTAATAGTCTTACCTGTTTATGCAGTACTAGTCACATTAACAGTCTTAATTTAATGTCTGTGAAATCAAAAATGTAACAGATATATATATATACTGTATAGTGTGTCGTGGCTGAGCATTTTTTTTATTTTTATCTTGCCCTCACTATCATTGAAAAAACATTGTTTTAAGATAAAAGTGAATTAACAATAATAACAATAATGAGACAAGTTCTTTCCAACAAGTTTAAAAAGATTTTTTTATGAGTTTTTTTATCTTTGTAAAGCCATTTCTTCTAGAAGTGTGTCAAATTCTTACATTTAATGTATAAGGTCAATAACAATAATACACATTTGGACGATTACCAAATAAATTAAATCAGAATCAACAAAATTCATCTTTGCAGTGAAGAGGAAACACAGAAGTGGCATTTCTACACACTTTAATAAAAGACATGAACACATTTAACCTGCACTTAATACATGTTTGTTCTGGAGTTTAAGGGGCTTTCTCTGCCATTAATGCTTAAACAGTGTAAACTTCACACGTCTGTGGTCAGTCTGCGGTCAGTCTGTGTGTCAGTCTGTGTTCAGTCTGTGTGTCAGTCTGCGGTCAGTCTGTGGTCAGTCTGCGGTCAGTCTGTGGTCAGTCTGCGGTCAGTCTGTGGTCAGTCTGCGGTCAGTCTGCGTTCAGTCTGTGTTCAGTCTGTGTGTCTGTCTGCGTTCAGTCTGCGGTCAGTCTGCGGTCAGTCTGTGTTCAGTGTGTGGTCAGTCTGCGGTCAGTCTGTGGTCAGTCTGCGGTCAGTCTGTGTTCAGTCTGTGTGTCAGTCTGCGGTCAGTCTGCGGTCAGTCTGTGTTCAGTCTGTGTGTCAGTCTGTGTTCAGTCTGTGGTCAGTCTGTGTGTCAGTCTGTGTTCAGTCTGTGGTCAGTCTGCGGTCAGTCTGTGGTCAGTCTGCGGTCAGTCTGTGTTCAGTCTGCGGTCAGTCTGTGTGTCAGTCTGTGTTCAGTCTGTGTTCAGTCTGCGGTCAGTCTGTGGTCAGTCTGTGGTCAGTCTGTGTTCAGTCTGTGTTCAGTCTGCGGTCAGTCCGGCTCTGATACGACACTGAAGCTGATTGCAGTCACTCGGTGTGTCAAGCTGCGGTCAGTCTGCGGTCAGTCTGCGGTCAGTCTGTGGTCAGTCTGTGTGTCAGTCTGTGGTCAGTCTGTGGTCAGTCCGGCTCTGATACGACACTGAAGCTGATTGCTGTGGCCTGTGGCTCAGGTGCATCCGAGGATGGATGACATGGAGAAGATGTAATCTGAGGATCTGCTCACGAATACATTAGGCTTGAGGTGGTCAACATCTGCCAAAATGTTCTTCCTAGTGCAAAGGACAAGCTGTCAGATGTTATCGACATGGTCCATCGTCTCGGGAAGATACAGTACAGAGGCACGGATCATCCCAGGGTGACCATTATGCAGTTCTCTGTTCGATATTACAGAAACGCAGTCTGGAAGAATTCTTCCTTTCTGAAAGAGAGCGGTTTACGTGTTATAGAGGATGCTTCAGCCGGGGATCGTGAAAGGAGAAGGAAGCTGTGGCCGGAGGTTCAAAAGGCGCACACAGAGGGGAAAACAGCGCTCTTCATTGGAGGCAGAGCTTACACTCAAGGGCAGGGTGAAATCATCTTGTCAAGTCAAGTCAAGTCACTTTTATTTATATAGCGCTTTTAACAATACAGATTGTAGCAAAGCACTGAACAT
>JAUCMR010000141.1:3005727-3023548 GCA_032357425.1 Enteromius argenteus | reverse complement strand
CTTGATTTCAGAATTTTTAGATATTTTGGCTGGAAACAAGACAAAAAAACTAGTCTTAGAAAGCATTTTTTGCAGTGAGATCAGCATCGCCCTGGCAATACACAACCAGCAACTGGAGATCGTCAGCACAGGCCGATCGGCCCAGAGGACCGACTGAGAGCACTGGCACCCTGGACACCGCAAACTGGAAAGAGGAAGGAGCACAAAAGCACTCACCGCACCCATCCACCGTCACTGTCTTCATCACTGTTTGTTCACGCTTTCTTATAATAAATCCAACCTCCGGGGTTCACAACCAGTCACCAAGTTCACAATATATATAGATAGATAGATAGATAGATAGATATAGTATACACAGTATATACTCACACACACACGTTCATGAATGGGAGGCTCTTTAATTGTTTTCACGTTTTGTGGTTTGCGCAGGAAGTATGTTTAAGGGGGTGCTAGTGCATGTAGGGGTCTGAAACCAGTTCCAGTTTTAGGTCTAAATATAAAGACAACCACAAAACCTCATTATTTGCATGTGTTCTCATCTCATGAATAATAAAAGAAGATACAAGGTTAATCAGAATCTTTCTTTCCATTAAGGAAAGAGCAGAACGAACAGAGATCGTCATCATCATCATTGTGGGTTGGGGATGGTTTCAGTGTGAATCGGTTGCCATAGAGATCAGAAAGTGCACTGGTTCTGACGTGCTAACAGTTTTAGATTAAAAACAGGAAACAAGAAGATTTACTTTAAATCAGCAGAAAGGCATTTTCCTATCCATCATGTGTTAGAGAGAGTCAGTGACTGTGAGAAAAATGCACTTTATTAAACAAATGCAAGCATGTCTTTTCTGATCAAGGATTTCTGCCATTTTTACATTGAAGAGCTCTTTCATTTTCACTCTCCCTATCTCTTTCTGCATTATTCTATTTCTGCATCTGCATCTGTCACTCTCAAGTACAAAACCACTTTAACCCTAAATAACCCCCCTCCTGACAACTCTTCAAACATTTACTAGATTTACTAGAAAACCCCCACAGGGGTCTCCTTTACCTGCCCTCAATGAGGAAACACCAGCTACTGTATGATGCCATTAGAACGGTAACAGACACACTTTATGAAACCTTAACATGCAAATAACATCAACCACAAAGGGTGCAAGGAGAGAATGGAAACTTCCTGTTTGGCTCGTGATGTGTTCTTCTGTTACGCTGAATTAGGCTGAATTTGCCATACAAGCACTCCGTACTCGAAAAACAATACCAAAACGAAAGGCAGCAGTCCTGCCATTTTCAGCAGCATTTCTATTGTGTGAAGACTAAGAATACAACAGATGGAGATTTTTAGGACATCCGTGACCCTCTTAAGTCTCTGTCTCTTAAATAGCAGCCTATCTGAAACACTGAGCATGTGCAAAGGTAAGATCTTATTTTTATTTTAAATTTACTTTAAATGTTTAATACAGTGGGTTATCCCTTTTGTTTGTGTAACCTAACGTGTTAAGGCTGATTTAGTCATATTAAATAATTTTTAACTTATTAGATGAAAGCATATGAAATACAGCCTGACTTATTTGATAAAAGCCTTATTAGAACTGATTTTTAAAAATAGAGTCGAGAGGCCTGGAGTGGCCTGACAGCAAAACAAGGCACTGCAAATTTGATAATTTTATAACAAGTTTATGATTATATGAGAATTAAGATATTTTTAGTTTGTTTTATCAGACATTTGGAAAAACATTTTATGAAGTTGGAATTACACCAAACTCAAGTATAAATTCTTAATTATGATATGAAATCTTAATTAGAAGAAATAATGTCAAAATGTGTATATTATGTTGAAATTGTGAAATGTATAAAGTAACAAGATACTGTAAGACTTGATTGTTTACATCTTGGCAAAACATGTGGGATGACAGAAATGTGGGAAATGCCCTTATGGGAGTCAAATATAAATACATGGTTATATATAAGAAAATATATATACAATAAAAACTCATACTAGGCCATATACGGATAGCATTTATAATTTGTACATACTTACAAGTAGAAAAAGGATTCAGGAAATTTTACATTTTAGTGCCAGTGTATAAATCAAAATCCAGTCTAACCGATTAAATGAGGTTTGTGAAGTGAAATATTGTGCAGTCAGACTCATTTAAACCAACTTATCCACAAACATCTCATTTGCTAAGCTGCAAAATACAACAGAGTACACAAACAGTGTCATTTTGTAACAAATGTTACATTTTACAACAAGCTGACATGTTTTGCACTGATATGCTGACAGTAGAAAACGAGGGAGTTAATCATTCTGCAGAAGGATGATTCAGTCTTTCCTTTTTCTGTCTTTTTTTCTTTTTTCCAAAGCGAGGTTCAAAGCAATTTGTTCAAAGAAACTTTGTCTCTATGACAACATTTCTCCACTCTTGCAGGCAAAAGTTAATACTTGTGAAATTAAGGACGTTCTTTAGTTTTTTATTTTCATAAGTTAGGTATATAGTAAAGTGCATGTGCACATTAATTTTACATAAAGGTACTCAGACCACCAGGCATTAAAAAGAAAACAAGTATAATTTACTGTTCTGATGCAGAAAAAAAACAAGTTCATATACTGTTGTACCCAGAAGAGATGCCGTCTTTTTTGCTAACTTGGGTGACCATGGTGATTTGTGGATTCTGCAAAAACTACAGACAAAGTAAATAATGTAAAATAAGTATATATTGTACCAAAGACAGATTTCCTATTTGAAAACGTAAAACCTGTGTATTAAGCAACTGTGTTTTAAGATGTTATTGATGTTTTGTCTCCTCTGCACCGCAGGTAATCTACCACTAGTTCAACACGTGGCATTGAACAGCAATGTTACCATACCCTGCCCCAGTCTCAGTGCATCAGAAATGGAATTCAAATTATATAAAGGCTCAGAAGAGATCAGAAGTGATGTCAGCACCAATAAAACATTCATTCAAAATAACAAAATGCAGAGGAAAGATTTCTTTGTCAGTTTCAAAGTTAATAATACAAATAACAGCACCAGTTATATCCTAAACAGCGTAACAATGAATACTACAGCCCTGTACACTTGTGAGGCCATTCGACATTTTCCTCCTCCATTTCAGACGGTGGACCACAAACCACAAACTATTGTGTTTGTTGAAGGTATGTGCACTATGCTTGTCTTGAAACATTGTCATTAAACAGCATTAATCAACTGGCAATATAATTAGCAAGTTGTAATATATATTTCTTTATTATTATTTGTGCTCTGGTTAACGTAGTTTAAACTCATATTTTGCATCACTCTTTCTCTCTCTCTGTGTGTCTGTGTGAGTGTAGTTCAGTTATTCCCTGCTTTGTGAGTACAGTTTATCAAGATTTAAAAAACGTTTAGTATTCCCCAAATTAGAATATATTATGCATAGAATATATAAAATGTTAGGGGATGGAATATGTAAGAAATAATTGACGACGGGCCGTTGAATTATTAGAAAAATAATGCACATCCGATGTGGTGTGGATGTTACACCTCGGGTGTGCATTGTTTTTCTAATAATTCAACGGCCCGGTTTCAGTTATTCTGCTTATACTACGATTGCCACACCTCAAAAAATCGATCAGATTATATATTTCAAGGTCTTTGCCCATTTTTTGTACTTAAAACGCTATTGTGAGTATTGTTTCATCCAAAACATCATTTTAGACCTAGTAACATAAACCTGAGTCGTTGATAGCAGGCTAATGCAGTTAATAACTAATTATATGTTTGTGTGAGAGAAAGAGAGAGAGAGAGAGTATGTGAATTACCTCCGAGTTTGTGTATCTCTGAAAAGTGTTCGGCTAATAGTGAAACTTCTGTTTTTTAATCTTGTGAGAAAAGTTGTTTTCAAGTTGATGTTTGCAGCAAAAATGAGCTGTTGTTTTCATCATATTGATTGCTATATTTATTTGTTTGGCCAGTTTTGGTTTTGGTTATTTTGATAAATCTTATAAAATTATATTTTATATATATTATAAATTATATTATAAATTTTATATTATAAATGATATTTTATAAGATTCGAGAATTCAACGGCCCCGTAGTATAAAGAGTTACATTACAAATATACAATATGAAAATTATTATGTCTGTGGAAAGTCCCCATAAAACATGGAAACCCAGTGTGTATGTGTGTGTGTGGTTGAACTATGCCCTATGGTTATGGAGACAAATATGGCGATATCCAAAAACCTTGTCCTTGTGGAGACACTTTTTTGGTTCCCCCGAGGAAACAAGCTTATAAATCATAGAGAATAAAGTTTTCTGAAAATGTAGAAAGTTGTGTTTAATGGGTAAAGGGTAGGGAGATACATTTTCTACTGTAAAAAACATTATGTCTGTGGACTCCCCTCATAAAACATGGAAGCCCAATGTGTGTGTGATTTTCAACAGGGAGACAAGTTAAAGTCCCTTCTGGCTGTCAACATGATCACCTGGCTCTTGAGGTGGTGCTAGGAGTCATGGGCATATATGCGCTGGTAATGACTGGCATTGTTTTAATTCTGAGGGTAAATACTTTTTATTTACATCTACAAAAAGGCCCAATTAATGTAGTATATTTCTATCATTTAAATCAGTGTATAAGAGTATTTAAAAAGTTATCAATTTGATTGACGTCTCATGAAAAATAATGCAGATATAAGACTGTGGCTAATATGATTTTTTAATACGCCAATTAGTAATCCTGGCCTCTCATTATAATTTAGGTTGCAATGAAGTGTCATTATTATATTATATTATATTTTTTAACAATAGTATACAGTGATTATGATAGTATAATTTACCAATATTTATTTATTTATGGATTGATTTAAACTTTCAGATATTTGAATGTTGACTAACTGATACATTGCACTCTGATAATTGTATTTTTTTATGTCTTTCCTATGCACATCCCATCCATTGCACATCAGTTCAAATTGAATACTCCCATCAAGGACAGAGAAAGACGGAAATGGCAGGGGGTTCAACATCCAGCCTGGCCGGGCTTTTAGATAGACACTGTAGACTATCTGACAACATTTAACAATCCCTGCCAAGAACAACCACTAACATCACACCAGACGATGATGTTTTAAAAAAGGGCACACTGCATTCTGAGAAAAATCTAACTACATTTGAATTTTTTCATAGTCTTATGTATTATATTTTCATTTAACCCAATGTAGCCAAAATGTTGTTAGCTTTGCTAGCATGTGTGTGTGTGTGTGTGTGTGTGTGTGTGTGTGTGTATTTTCTTTCTTTGTCCTTTTTTATTGTTAAATTTCTTTGGAAATAAACAAAGAAACCATCTTTTGGTAGTTCATGCACATTTGCCTGCATAAAAAGAGGTCTACTATAGACTTAGTTAAATAATGCAAATTATATGTTAACCCAAATCTGCACTATCCACTTCAACATTCTCAGGTTTGAACCACTTATTTTTAAGAACAACCTCAAATGGACCCCAAATGGAGTCTTACTGGTATGTCTGAAGCAGCTTTTGGTTTCTTTTTCCTCTTTCCTCTGTTTCTGTCTTTCCTCTACCTTCTCACTCTTTTGATGACTGACAGGCAATAACACAGAAAATCCACTGGAGGGAGACACAGGGCTTACATTCCTTTATCCAAGAGCCGCTAGAGTCTGAAGGGCACTGTCCGTGAGTGTGTTACTCTTGTAATTCTCATTCTCCCTCCCTTTCTATAATCACCCCACCCTGTGTGCCAACACTCTTAAAGAACTGTCTACCCACGCTGCACGCTCTTCAGAGCTACAGCGCGCTTTCCAGTGACCACAGTTTCACGCGCACAGGCGTTCTCTCACAGACGCGCGCGCAGATGCAGGCAACGGGTGCGCAGAATATTTTAGCGCGTGTTAATATATAACCTTTAAATGCGTATATGTCTTTCTTAAAATATACTCAATATCGTTAATAAATAGTTTTAAATTGGTTTAGAAACCTATATTCCTATCAGTTTTTGCGAGGCAATGGATTTACAGAAAATGAATGAAACTCAGATCCCGATTTGGGAATGTTCAAGAACTCCAGACAATTCCAGCCTGAGCAGCTCTGCGTTGGAAGTTAACGCCACCTGTAGCAATGCGTCAATAATTCAAAAATTCAAACCCACACGACCAAAAGGTAAGAAACAATCCATGTTAACGTTATGTTGTCTAGTTTTGCTTAGCTATTTCCTTAAATTAATAAGTCAGCGTGATAAACAGCATGAAACACATGATACTATTAACCTCTGATGATGATACAAAACAATTTTTTTTCCAATACAAATGTTTCATTATTTATATACTTTAGCTATAACAGCGTGCCTGAACATTAATTATGAAACCATACATTCCCAAAGCAATAACTGCTCCGCCTCAACCACTACCGCACATAGACGCATTAAAGATAAACTTCAGCAGCTTGTCTTAAATAAAATAGCCTAGCACTCATTAAGATGAGTGGTTATTTTTCTTTCAAATAGTACAGCAGTGTATTTAATACGTTATATATACAAGTCAGTATTTAAGAAATAAGTCAATTTGTTCTTTATTATTTCAAGAACTATGTCAGAGGTATTAGTGTAATTAAACCCCAAGGATGCTCTTTGCATTTTTCAGCTCTCATCAGCATCATTATACTCTCTGATCATGCAAATAGTGTTTACTTCATTAGGAGATAAACAAAAAATCCTGGATAAATGTGGTCACTAGTTCATAGGTATTCAAAACCACAACCTCTTGAGTGATTCGTGGGCAAAATAATGATTTTCCTATTTTTTAAAATTAGAATTCTGTTAAAAATCTATTCATGCAAGGTTATGACACAAGTCAGGGGAAGTGTCTGGTAGCAAACATCTGTAATTCAGTTCATTTCAAACATTGGTAATTTGTGATATCCAAACTTGTTATTAATGAACTGAATAAAACCTCCCATCTGAGAAAAAAAAAAAAAAAAATTATGCACAAACACCCTAGCCGTGTCTTACCTAATTACAAAACTGCTGCAGCATTGGTTTTTCTGTTTTAGGAATCCACAAATTTTATAGATCCACACATTGGTGACTCACTCAATCAGGTGGTTCCGCTCTTTGGAAAAGCTGGCGAGATTATCTAGTTTTAGCTTGAGAGTGTTCTGATCATGTACACTTACAGTGTAAATGATGAAAGAAGCTGGCATACACTTGGCAAGACGTGCACTTGATAATTCGTGCATGAGAATAAATGGGGAGCAGGAGGAAATGGTGAAATGATTCAGTAGATTTTCAACAAATTGCCAGTTCTTAAAGCATTCATTGACATAAATGTGAATTATTTTGAAATTGCCACACATATCAACTTCACTAAATGTTGTCCCAACCAACACAACAGGGTTGAATTTAAGTTTGTTATACGTTTCAGTTAAATAATTGGCATATTTGATATGCATATGTATAGTAATGAAAAATCACAAAGTACTGAACAAACTAATTGTAAATACAGATTCTTTGACTAGAAAAATCCCACAGTAAGATAAGCACGAGGGTTCAAGTTGTTGCCACTTAGCATGGCCCCATTTGGTAGATGACGCAACTAACCATCTGGCTACAAAGAGACTCTTACTCTATTGATATTCATTCAGAAATATCCGTGCATTCTGATGAAATAATAGTTTTTGTAAGCAATATTTGTGCCTGATTTTGTCTTTAGAGAAAAGTGTAAATAAATCACCATATTATCTCCTGTCACAGCTTGTTATAGTCACTAACACCTATAAAAACAACATATTCTCTCAGAAAAGCCTACAATAAGCTTGTTGTCTCATCAGAATAAACCTAAAGAAATTACCTCTTTTTAAAAAATAATAAAATAATACTAAAAATGCTTCACATATGAGACAACTAGCTATCTTTACAAAAACAAAACAAAAAAACAAACAAAAAAAAAACATCTCTCTATGCACACACACATGCACATGCACGCACTTATGAAAAAGAAAACAGCATGTAATTAGGAAAGGGGAGGAGCTGAAGAAGGCAGAACCTTAGGGAAAAAGATAAAGGATGGGGATTGATAATGACATCATGTAGAGTGTGGGTTGAACAGTAGGTGGGGATATTTGACAACTGCAATTAGTGGGCACTTGCAAGTCCAAATACAAGCCCAAAAAACTGCAACACACGACTAACAAATTTATAAGCAACTTTGTGAAAAATCAAGCTGCTTATAATGAATTGCAATGATGCCATGTAGTTTCCCTGCAGTTTTAGAGTTATTAGTCACATGATATTTTCAGCTCATGTGATTGGCTCAAAATGATTGACAGCAGAATTGAACAGTCATCATGAGCCGAGCTGTCAGGTTTTAAATTGCATGCTCCTAGAGGTTTTCTGCACCATAACCGATGAAGAGACATTGGGATAAATAACGCATAGCTTGTTTATTTTAATGTGTATCACTTAATATAATTATTTTAATACCACAAATGTCTGTATAAGAATTTTTTACTTATTTTTATACAGTTGCAATGACAATTCATTAGTGTAGTGGTATGGTTCTTAGACGTTTTATGATTAGACTGCTCTACAAATGAGGAGAGAGAGACATTTTGCCCACTTTATATGTTTTTCATGAGAAAAGAATGTTGTTTTCCCAGTACGTTTTTTTTTTAGAATTGTGCATTGAAAGATTGACTAAACAGCTTATTATATTATACCTCTCTTTAATTTTGACTGTGAATCGTCTTTCAACTCCACTGCTTAGCTGTCTTCTCCATTCTACTCTCTCGTCTCCTGTTTATTTTTCTATTTCTGGTATCCTGATAACCGCGGAATCTCTTGCCAACTACCTGATAGGGTGTGAAGTGTGGCATTTTGGGATAAACCACTCATGGTCTTAAGAAGGAGCCCACATATCTTGTATCATTACATCTAAGAGCAGTCATTTTAGGATACTTACAATTTAAAAGCAAATCATACGAGAGTTGGTGTTTCCGCTGGATCCCCTGTCCAAACCTTCCTAACTCCCCTACAACACCTCTGTCTAATTGCCATTGCAGCATGAATAAATTATGTGGTAATGTAGTTTGACTGCTGCTGGATGTAAATGTATCTATTTGTTGATGATATGAGGTGATGCTAACAGCTGTTATCCGTGTTAACTGTTGAGGTCCATATACAGTATGAAGCAATGATAACAAGAGCTAATTACTCTGTAAAAACCCTTTCATATACAAGACTGAAGTGCTGACAAATTAAAATGTCTTGTGTTGTAATTTGTAGTTGCCTTGATGACAATTTATTGGCTGAACAGGATATTATACATTTGGCGAACAAACAAATAAACCAAACAGAACAGTTATTATGTTTTATAGTGTTGACTGTGGTGTAGTGAAAAAATTAGATCATTCTTTACCACGTAAAAAACAACTGTGTTGCTGTGTTTTCTTAGGCACTAAAATTGAACAGAAGCTCCTAACATTAGACTTTGGCACTGTGCCCGAATAAAATAGCTTTAATTTTTAATTGGCTTCAAATTACAGCAAATCCTTTTACCCCGTCTAATTATGTGACATTCTAAAAATCACAGACTTACTGACTCCCTTTGACTAATTTGAATTTATTAATCAAATTAATAAGGACCCATTCATAACACTGGCACAAGCAATGGCTGTAGATAATTTCCATACAAGTAGACTTGTAGAAGAAAGCAGCAGAACTGACCAATGAATAAAACATCATAAAGATGAATTATTGAAATACATACATCAGTGCTTGCCGGTTCATGCACGATGAAGAATAGTTCATAATTCAAACTTTGTTCACTCAAAACAGAATGGCTCATATATTAGTTGTTGGGCTAGGGAAGGGCAAGTGTAAATGCACAACAAACTACCCTGTGGTGAAAAGATTCTGTGTGAGAGTATGTGACACACTGAAGGTGTGCACAACTTAATGTGAAGCATCTGACTTGAAGCAGTGCATGACGGTTATACATTTTGTCTGATTGAGACAGTGCCAACACCATGTCACTGAGATGAATCCCATCAGAGAACCGCAAGAGCTATTTGAGAGCTGTCGGCTTGTTTCACCAGGAGCGGCTGTACAGCTATTTCCCAGTTATCCAAACTCACCGATGATAATGATCAAGTATATTTGTGTTTATACTGACACCTACAATCCCTATAATGCTGACAAATCCATTGTTTTAAAACAGTAAAAATTATATTATGTCATGTTTATCAAAATAAAACGAATAAAAATATAGACTTCGGTTTATTTCTTATTAAATAATACAGATTCATGTTTAACTTTATTTTCTTAAATGCAGAACAGTACAAAAAACACTGAATTAAAAGTGTTTTTGAGTAATGGCTTCGTTTTGCTTTTGTTTTCATACTTGATACTACAAACAAACAATAACTGAAGTCGTGCAGTAAAGGCCTGTCAAAACATCACAAATGAGAAAACCCAGTCTCTTGTTAATGTCAATGAGTTCCAGACTTAAGGCAGTCATTGCCTGCAAAGGATTCTCAACAAAATCTTAAAAATAAACAATGTATTTATGATTATATTTATTTGTCCAATTACATTTGGGCTCCTAAAAAGAGGGGGACTGTGTATAAAATGGTTGTAAATTGTGAAAATTGTGTCATTGTCCAAATATGTATGGACCTAGCTGTAAGTTATTTGGACTTTAGAGAGAACATCAACAGAAAAACAAAAACCCCCTGCTGGACCCCATCACTGAACCAAAACTTCACCAGATACTAGTGTCAAGATACAGATATGGCCTGAACTAACCCACAGCACACCACATGGATGGGCGAGCTACTCAAAGCTGCATGCTTGATTTCCAAATTGTAAGTTGCTTTGGATAAAGGCATCTGCAAAATGACTAAATGTACATGTAAATGTTCACAATAAGATATAAGAGATAAGACAATACACTACGTAAATGTCAAGATCCTGACTAAAAAAACAAACTAAGAACAAGATCAACCAAAGTGAATGGATGAATAAATTTAAACCAAATAACTGCATTTATCTTGGTAACTTAGTAACCTGGTAGTACCTATTTAATTTGATCCGAAGTAAATCTGACATGCAAGAGGAGCCAGCTGGTAGGTACTGCTCCTGTGAGAACACGTTCTGCTCCCAGCAGAGCTGCAAGAAAAATGAACAGAGGAACTGTCAGGGCAGGTCAGGGGAACATGAAAAGCAAGGAGCTGTCACAACAGTAACAGCTATGACACTACACACAGACTGACACTCAACACTAGAATGAGCAATGCACTATACCATTGGGATGACACTGGATTAACTGTAGTGATGCCAGCACCACTGAATGTGACTGACTGACTGTACTATGAGTAGAGGCGGCCACAACTTCACAAATGTCGATTTTATGCTTTCCTGTGGTTTCCATTGTACTTCCATCTGTTTATGCCCACGGACAAAGAACAATGTTTATGAATTCTGGTATAAAGCAGCAGCAAAAGAGAGAGTAAACAGCAGAATGGCATATTGTAAATCAATCTCTGCTAATCTGCTCTTGATTATGTGGTAAAGAATGCATATGTATGTTAGCCTCTGTTAAATAAGCATTTTCTTTTTCAGCTGTATTTAGGGGTCACACTTTATTTAAGGTGACCTTAACTACTATCTACTCTCACATCAACAAATAAGCACAATGCACTTATTGTGTACCTATTGTTTTGCAAAACACTTTTACTGCTATTGAGGTGGGATACAGGTAGGGACAGGTTTGGTGGTATGGGTAGGTTTAAGGGTGCGTTAAGGCGCAAGGAATGGGTCAACAGTGTGAATATAATGTAATTACAGAAATTAATTACAGATGTAATTACATATAGGTATTTTTAAATACAATGAAAAAACATGTATGTATGCAATAAGTGCATTGTACCAAATTATTAATTTAAATTTAAGTACATAGTAGTTACGGACACCTGATTTAAAGGGGGAAAAAATTAAGCACAAAACAAATCAATGGAGCAATGACATGGAGATTCCATAATGACAGCTTTGCTTATTTCTGCTCGAGTGTAAATAATAAAACATGTAATTGTAAGGCAAGGAAAAGAAAAGGAGGAAGAGGAAAAGATCACATCAAAAAGTAATTTTTCCCAATTACAAGATATAAAGTCTTTATTAAAAATAAAGTTTCAGTTATGAGAAATAAATTACCATTTGTCAGACAAAGTAACATTGCAATATGTAAAGTCATGATTATGATTAATAAATTATAAATCAATTGTAAGATATGACGATATGAACTTTCCTATTTACCCATTTTTATTATTTAATATTATTTTTCCCCAGCTGAGGCAGAAATGAATTTACATACAACACCCTAAGCTGCCCACGTGTCAGCAGAGCATCAGCCCCGACAAACTCTTGCACCACGTTTAAAAAGAGCCATGACGCGCATCAGGTGCACTCCAAATCAGAAAACCTACAACAAAAAAGAAAAACCAAAAATACCCAAAACAACATAAAACATTCATAACAACATTATGAATGCAGAAACAATAAATCAAATGTACATTTTATAAGATTTAAAAGTGTTATAGATTACGTGGCCTACGTCAGGAGTGTGAGAGATGAGCCAGAATCAACCACCGAAACAGAAAATGATTATCAATAACGTCTACACGCTGGGTGGTGAAAAGATGCAAAGAGAATACTCTGAACTGTGTGATTGATGGTGAATTGATTATTCGAACCTGAGGCAAGGAATTCGCAGTGAGCCACCTGGCTGTGAGTGTGATTACTTTACAGATTCCTCATGTGAAATCAAACAATGTCAATTTTTCAGGACTGTCTGCATCATTACGGTCCTGATGAGGAGATGATGCATGTAAACAGAACCCCCCCCCCATCACCACCTCCTTATAACCCACCATACAACACATACACCTCAGCTTATCAGTTTGTGCAGTAAAAGACATGCAAATGTACAGCGAAGGATGTTTACACATTTCCCTTCCGAAAAAAATTCTTTATTTGCTAAAAAAGGAGTTACCTGATTTTGCAAAAGAACTATTCATACATAAACATGGTGTCGTGAGAGGATGTATTGATTCATTTGACCAAAATGACCTTTTCTCTCTCCTCAGAAATGGACTCAGTGAGGATTATTCTTTACTCACTTGTCTTTCTCCTGAGTGTTTTTGGCAACCTGCTGATCATTGTGGTCCTAATGGTAAACAAGAGAATGCGGACCGTCACCAACTCTTTCCTGCTCTCGCTGGCTGTTAGTGATCTCATGATGGCCATCTTCTGCATGCCCTTTAATCTCATCCCCAGCCTGCTGGAGGACTTCATATTTGGTGCAGCGATGTGCAAGACAGTCGCATATTTTATGGGTGAGGAGTGTTCAATTAAGCTTTCTAAAAGTGGAATATTCATGTTTGATTTTTTCCTCTGCCAAAGCATTTTTTAATAATGCTAAAGACCAAAGGAAACTTTTGTTATAGCTCCAAACCTAATAAACTAAAAAAAACTTGTAATCTTTAATAATCCTGCACTTTATTTGTTATTACTTATTACAGAATATGTTTAACAAATGAATCACTGTTGTGATTTGAGCTTTGACATAAGCCATCTTTGTACACAATGCTAAAAGATTACAAGTTACCCTATTTAAAATGTATAGTGTAACTATTTCAATTACTTTATTAATGTAACTGATTACATTTGATTACTTTGTGATTACTTTTCAAAATTTTTAGCAACTGTTTCCAACTGTTAATAATTTTCAAACATTTACACCAGGCAGGGTTAGCTTTACAGCACTCAACCAGTGTTGGGAAGTAACTAGTTACATGTTATGGAATTAAGTAATTTAATTAGAAAATAAATGTAACTGCAATCCTTTAAAGTTATTGAGAAAAAAAGCATAATTAAATTAGAGTTACATGTTAACCATTACAAAGGGGGTTACATATGCATATTTTCACATGCGATTTTACACAGTTCTTTCCAAAATTGCTTGAAATATGAGCCACCAATGTTTCAGAAGTTTATGACAAAGCATAAGATACATGCTTATTTGATAACTGTTTAATTTCCTATTTGGGTTTATGTATATGCGACGTAAAAATTGGACTTAAAAAACAGTGTTTGCTATTAAAAAGGTTACCTTTCAGTTGGTCACTCTGAGTCACGTTGGATATGACCGACAAAATTGGGATCTCGCTTTGAGAGACCAATCCACTTCGAGTGTATTAAAACAAGCCAAAGAACATTGGCATTCGCTGATTGCATCCAGCTGCAGCTGATCACAGCGTGAGTATAAATGAGCAGCTGGTGCAGTGCATATTCAGCTTTTCGCTTCGGAGCTGAGCGTTTCAGATGTTTCCTACTTAGAGGAATCAAGTGGCTGGTGTACAGCGTCGTCAGCGGTGGTGGTTTCCTGCGTCGAATGGATTGCCACATCTGGTTGCACTACCCCCCTGTTGTGTGCAAGCGGCCATCTCCCCTGTGCGCCTCAGCACACTAAAGAGCTTTCTAAAAGAGTAACTCACGGGTGGAACGTCTTTTTAAAGATGCCCTTCCACCTGTGCGTTTCTGGATGCGGTTCTTACCTGGCACCGGGTGATGGTCACGATCGCTGCCTCTCGTGCCTAGGCTTGAAGCACGCTGAAGTGGCTTTTGTGGATGAGTCATGTTCTCATTATGGGAAGATGACCATTACGGAGTTGAGGACTAGAGAGAGCAGCCGGGCGAGTGCTACTTCTGGCAGGGGGCGGACTGGTCTTGCGGTGATGGTGAGGAATTCCCCTCTGAGGGCTCCTCCTTCCACCGGCGCTCCGGATCGGATGTCGATCGCTGCATCAGAAGGTGAGTCAGAAGGTTCTGGAAGTGAAGTTCTAGCTGGCACAGCGTCAACTGAACATTCCACTGTGCTGGATACAGATCCAGAACTGGTGGATATGCTTGCCGGGGCCGCCAAGGGGGTCGGGCTCGAGTGGAAAGCTCCACCGCGTCCCAAGCCCTCAAGGCTGGATGACTGGTACTTAGGGGTGGTTTGCGCTGGTTCTCTGGGCTCCACCCCAGTACCTTTCTTCCCGAAAGTGCATGAAGAGCTCACCGGGACGTGGACGGCACCTTTCACTGCCAGAAACCATTCTGGTGGCTCTTCCTCCTTCACCACCCGTGACAGCGGTGCAGTTAGGGGGTATATGGGGGTCCCCCCAGTGGAGCGGTCGCTAGCGATGCAGAGATCCTGTGCTCCCCTCCCTGGCCTGTAGGCACTTGTCAGCTCTGATCGGCAGTGCTTATATGGCCTGCAGAGAAGCTGCATTTGCAGTACACACAAACGGCGTTGTTGCAAGCCCATCAGGCCAAGGCACTGAAGGATCTGCACGAGGTGGTCATGACCCAGAAGTTCTCCGTGAACTCTGTACCACCACAAAATCTCGACACACAAGTGGTTTCCTCTCTCTCTGGGTCCTCAGAGGGGACGAGGGGTTGTGGATGGGCCAGCTTTGTATCACTCTCACTCTTCTCTCTTTACAGGCAGAAGTGGGAAGACTGGGAGGACGAACCAACGGACTACCCACCTCACTTCTGCCGGAACGCAGGTAAGAGTTGCAAAAACTCAGACCCCGCTTCGGACCAGCTACGAGACGCCCAAGCCAGGTCCCTGCGTTCCCCCAGGGTGCCAACGCGGCACTCATTGGGTCCAAGTGACACCGGCCTGCTGCCAAACCTTTACCCCATGGTCAGACCTCACATTTCTCTGGGCAGGAGTGCCCCTAGAGCAGGTCTTCAGGCATGCTGTGGTGTTCATGCCTCCACCACCAGCTGGAGGGCCACGTACACTGATGCAGTATCAGGGGTTTGGACGAGACCTCATCTGCAGTTGCACATCAACTGCCTAGAATTGCTGGCGGTACAGCTTGCCCCGGGCTGTCTCAAGGGACATCTTCGGGGGAAACAAGTGCTGGTCCATACAGACAACTTGTCAACCATTGCGTACATCAACCAACAAGGTGGTCTGCGCTCCCGTCGCATGTCGCAACTCGCCCGCCACCTCCTCCTCTGGAATCAGAAGCATCTGAGGTCGCTTCGGGCCATTCACATTCCAGGCTTGTGCAACCAGGCAGCCGAAGAGCTGTCATGAGCTGCACTTCCTGGAGAATGGAGAAAGGGAACTCTCGGCATGGATGCCCTGGCACACAGCTGGCCGTGAGGCATGCGCAAGTATGCGTTCCCCCCCTGTGAGCCTTCCAGCACAGTTACTGTGCAAGGTCAGGGAGGATAAGGAGCAGGTCCTGTTAGTGGCGCCCTATTGGCCCACCCTGACCTGGTTCCCAAAACTCATGCTCCTCCTGACAGCCCCTCCTTGGCCAATTCCTCTGAGGAAGGACCTCCTCACTCAGAGACGGGGCACCCTTTGGCACCCGCATCCAGACCTCTGGAAATTCCATGTCTGGTCCCTGGACGGGACGCAGATGTTTTAGGTGACCTACCCCAAGGGGTAGTTGACACCATATCTTCAGCGAGAGCGCCATCCACGAGAGCGCCATCCACGCCATCCACGAACCTGTTCATCGAGTGGTGTTCTTCTCAACAAGAAGACTCCCGGAGATGCCGATCATGCTTTCATTCCTGCAGCAGGGGTTGAAGCGAAGGCTGTCTCCATCCAGCGTTGAAGTCTATGTGGCAGCTATCGCTGCAAACCACGACCCCATAGATGGGAGGTCCGTTGTTAAGCATGACCTGGTCATCAAATTCCTCAGAGGGGCCAGAAGGTTGAATCCTCCAAGGCCCCCCACTGTACCCTCTTGGGACCTGTCTCTAGTGCTGAGAGCGCTACAACAGGTCCGATTTGAGCATTTGCCAGCAGTTGAGCTGAAGTTTCTATCAATGAAGACTTTGCTCCTGCTCGCACTAGCCTTCATCAAGAGGATAGGGGACCTGCAGGCATTTTCGGGCGATGAATTGTGCCTTGAGTTTGGGCCAGCAGATTCCCAGGTAACACTGAGGCCGCGGCCCGGCTATGTGCCCAAGGTTTCCACTACTCTGTTTAGAGACCAGGTGGTGAACCTTCAAGCACTGCCCTTGGAGGAGGCAGACCCAGCCTTAGCTTTGCTCTGTCCCGTCTGAGCACTAAGATGCTACGTTGACCGGACACAAAGCTACAGGACCTCAGACCAGCTCTTAGTCTGTCACGGAAGATGGCAGAAGGGGAATGCCGTCTCCAAGCAGAGGATGGCCTACTGGATAGTGGACGCCATCACCCTGGCCTACCAAGCACAGGGTGTGCCCTGCCCCCTCAGGTTACGGGCCCACTCAACAAGGAGCGTGTCATCGTCCTGGGCGCTGGCATGTGGCACCTCGCTGGCAGACCTTCTGCTACCTTTAGAGGGTTCAATCACCTCCAATTTTCCATATGCACTGAAATACTATATGAGACCTCCTACGAGAAGGCTGGACTTCTGTACGTCTCTGTTCAATAGAACAGGGACGTTCCCAGTGTTCCAGTTTACTGAATGGGTAGTGCTTTGATAACAGCAGCTGGCCTCTTGTGGTGACCCCCGGCCTATGCCAGACAGAGGGGGCTTGGAGGCTCCCACAGGACACTGGAAGGGGCAGCGTCCATAGCGTTTTTGGTAGGGATCCGAACTTCGACGGTCAAATCCGACATGACTCTGAGTGACCGACTGAAAGGGAATGTCTCGGTTACATATGTAACCCTGATTCCCTGAAGAAGGGAATGGAGATGTCACGTCCCATCGCCAATGCTGTACCACCGCTGAGCGGCCGGGTCACCGGCTCGGCTCGTCTCCTCAGCAAAAA
>JAUCMR010000141.1:2980874-2994775 GCA_032357425.1 Enteromius argenteus | reverse complement strand
GCCCGCAGCTTGACGGACCTTGCTTACTTAGTAACCGTTGCTAGGATGTGTGATTGGACAATGGCCGTTTTGGGGCGTGGTTTTGCGAAAGGTCAATTGGTTCCTGGGCAATGCGATAAGTTGCTGAATAATATTGAATGGACTTATATATACGGATGCTGTGATAGGTGTCATATTCCTATGGATCTGCTAATGCAAACTTGACTGACGTGACCTGCCAGAAGTAAAGCTATGCTTGATTTCCCTACAGGCAGTAAATAGGAAGTGGTTTCTCATTAGAAGCTGTAACAGGAAATGTAAGAGCACAGATAGCACAAACAGTGTTGGATAAAGTGACCATGAACATACAGTCAAATGAATACAAATCTGAAAATACACCCTATTATTTGCCACAGATTAGGATCTTTATTAGTTGAACACTGTGTGTGCTGTTAGTGAACAAATCCACTGATTCTATTTCATACAGGTATATATTTTGAAAACAAACAGATGATTACAGAACAGAAGTATACCACTACTACAAAGTATGACATTACCAGATTTTAAAACGGATACCTTAATTTATACATTAATTAACCTATCATTGTTCACAGAGTATGAAAGAAACACCTGCCAACCCACATTATCTGGTATTAGCGTATTAGCTTGCGATCTATTCAGGTTAAAAACAAGTGCTGTTGCTTAGACACAGTTACACATGCATACAGAAATATACATTTAATGTTTTATACATTTATATTCGATTAGAACAGACAGACGGTCAGTCGGTATGCATTTGATTCGTTGGTCATGGTGTGAGCACAAGATTATTACTTTTACTTGAGTTCAGTTTTTGGATACACTGAACACTAGCTCACATCCTCTCAGAGCACCACTGCATATGATTATAGGAGCAAAAATGGATCTCCCAGAAAATATTAGATCAAGCCTGATGACTCAAACTTTCACAAAGTATGCTGTGGAACTAAGGTCATTTCCTGTACAAGCTGACGCAAGTTTTCATTAATTATTGCAGTGAGAAAGTCAGATGGAACATGCTAAAAATGGATAGAGCAAGTCTTTGCAGTATTGGAAGCACAAAACATTTACTGAACTAGAGTCAATACCAATAGCCTTTTTCAGGTGTTTTTCTGTTACATGGAAGCATGTATCCCCCTGAGGTTTGGTGAGTTAGCAATGCTGGGGCCATAAAATAGAAATAGTTACTGTATAAGCCAGAAGCATTTCTGTGCATTTTCAAAATATCTGGACACTTAATATGTCCATGACATACAATCAAACATAAAGTCAGTCTGTCATATGCAAGATGTAATTTTCATGTGTCTCATTCAAATGTGCCTCATTTGGTTGTCACTTCCCACACTGAAGGCTGTTACCTTGACTCATATGTGAAAGCTCTTTAAACAGTCAGTACAGAATCATTTAAAAATTATACAGTCTATCAAGGTAAACTTTTATAAATCCCAGCAGACCATTAACCTCTTAATTTTGCTATTTTATTAACTTGCCAACATCTTTCTCTCTTTCTTTTCCTCTTTTAAACCCAGCAACAGTTTTTGTTCTTCCACCCACCGCTATGGCATCCAACTGTGCTGTTTTATCTGAACTTCCTGATCTTTAATTTCCTTTTGTGAAACACAAAATTTTGGTTACATAATTCACTGTCAGCAAAAGGTGAAGCTTCTGCTTTGGAAGTGAGAACTGACATCTAACACGTGTTTTAGTTAATCACCATGATTGCCTGGGTAAAAAATACATATTGATTTAAGTGAAACTAAAAGTGACAGTTTTTTAAAATGTCATGTAAGCATGTCATTTTATTTCATTTATTTATTTTTTGAAAATTGATAATGGCAGACTTGTTTTTTCTTCAAATTTTCTTTTATTGTTTCATGTAAACTTAACGTTTGAAGACTGCGCAGGTAAATGTACTTACTGCTACCTTATTAAGGTGAAGTATGCCACAGGGAACCATCTCAGATGCAAGCTCATTTTGTCTGGCATATGTCTTGCAGCGTAAGCATTAAAAGTTTGCCCTATTTCTTTAATGTAGGCAGGATTTTGGCTAAATCAACACCTGTGGGAAATCAAACTTCCAACTGCCATTACTTGTTCAACTAGGACTACACCGAATCCAATAAATAACACAGTTTTATAGACTATTACTGGACATTGTCCAAATTGCATTGCAAATCTTATGCCAAGAGGAACAAGACTCTTTCTGACCATATTAAAATGCACTTAGATCATCATGTACAATTCCAAGCTTCCTTACAGCACAATTAACCCTGAGATTAAAGCACAGTAGGAGATGTGATGATCCACAGATGGACTATGGTGCCCTAAGAGGAAATACCATGACTGGTGGCTAATTGGAGACCAGAAGAGGAGGGGGAGGAGGGTGTGAAAATGTGCTGGACAGTCTGACATAATGGCAAATTTGGCCTTTTTTTCTGCTCAGTCACTTCTGTTAAGTAGTTAGGTGTTAGCTAAATTAGCTAAAATACAAATTCTGAGAGAACCCTGACCTCGAAAATACCAGCAAGGTGGCAAAGCTGACCTGTGATTACTACCAAAGGCAAGTGTCAGGAAGTTTAAAACTTATGACACATAATGGACCATTTTCCAGTAATCATGCTGAAATGTCACGCTAAAACAGAGGGTTAAGTGGAATCAGAACATAGCAGAAGTGTAGTTGGTTGTGTTGGTTGGCAGTATGCATTTTCGGAGCAAATTATTATGGTAATGATGCAGCACCACAGGACAGCAGTTAATCACAGCTTGAAGTGTGATCATACTTCAAAATCAGTTTAAAGGGTCACTATTTCACATGTTGCACAAATCAAAGGTATTGCTGAAGAGGAATCTACATTTGCTTTGCAATTTTAAATACTGTATGTACACACACACACACACACACACACACGTGCGCGCACAGCACAACAGTTTCCAACATTGATTATAAATCAGAATATTAGAATGATTGCTGAAGGATCATGTGACATTGAAGAGTAATGATGCTGAAAATATTGCTTTGATCACAGAAATAAATTATATTTTAAAGTATATTAAAATAGAAATCTGTTATTTTAAATTGCAATAATATTTCACAAAATGATATTTTTTTCCCCCATTTTTGATTAAACAGATATAGCAGGAAAAAAAAAGTTTTAAAAAGCATTAAAAATCCTACTGATCCCAGGAAATCAGCAAAGCACTTGAATGCAATATTGTAATCAGGTCTTCTGAAATTGGAAATAGAAACATTCTGACAGCACACAAATGCAGTATTATTCCTTATTTCCTTACAGGAATCCAGAAAATTACACAATTCTAGATGGAATCATACAGCTGCAGCTCACATGAAAGTGGCATGTTTGAGGTTTTAACTAGCTGATACAGAAAATCATGTCTAAAAAAGGCTGACTGGCAAAAAGCATTTTATGTTTTTTTGAAAATGAAAAAATACTAAGATTAAATGTATTTAACACAAAATACATTTGATTTTTTCAAAGGTGTTTAAATACAAAATAGTGTTTTGTATTTCAGATATGTGTATTTATGTGTATATATGTATTTGAAATACTGCCCATCCCTGATTATATGCAAGCCAAACGTGCGTGTCAAATATATGCCAAAAATCCATTTTTACGTATCAATACCAATCAATACCACAAGTTTTCATTTTTATTTGGCATAGTATTTATATGTATTTTCATTAAACTGGGCTGTGCTAAAAGCCTGTTTTGTTAATAATGGCTCAGTAATGGCCAGAATGCCTTTTGAATAAAGTATTTTCTAGACAAACCATTGTTTGTTTTGTTTCTGACAGCGCATGTGAAGTATAACAAAATTGTGGTAAAATGAATTCTACGAATTGCAATTTTTACTTTTATTTGCTGATCCCACACATTGTTTCTGACCTTGACATGAGACAGACCAGGGTTTGTCCTAATAACTCAACTTGTATGATCCATATGCTGTGGTAAAGATTGCCAATGTTTTTTAGATCTTTGTGTGTCTGGTGTGTGTGTGTGTTTGCAGGAAAAAGAAAAACACTTTTTTGAGTTCATCGGTGTATAGAAAGCATCTTGGCAGTTTTTCTTCTCTCTGATTTTGCACGTGTGGGTGGGTTTCATGACGTCACTGTGCTATTCTGGAGGCAGCCTCTCCTTGAAATCTGTTTAGTATTTAATTATGTCCTCAATCAGAAAGTATGCTGAAAATATGTTGTACATAAAATTAATTTTCAGACTGGATCTTACAGAAAATAAAGATATATATAATATATTAATTGTGTGCAATAAAGTCTCAATGAAAAATTAATGCCTGCAGTAGAAGTATCCAGTGTTGATTAATATCAAAGAAGCACCAAATAAATCTGAAGCTATTGGTTTTGTGCTCTTTTTAAAATGGCATAAAGTGTCACTCTTGGGTTTTTAATAATTCCTTTAGTAAGTTGAGAAATACTGAGAGTAAATCTGAATGAAGCATGGGTTTTGAATGAACAAAACACAACAATGTACTGTCTGTACTAGAAATCCTCTCACTATGGCAACCGCAATGGAGACATGTTACAGAGATTTAGATTTCATGCAGTGTGTTAACGACCTCTGATTAGGCCTGACTCTTGATTAAATAACTAAGTAGCTGATATTTGTTTTTCATTCAGTCCTGCAGTTCTAAGTGTACAATAAATGTGCCCAGGAAACGTGTTTAATGCTGCGAAAGTATTGTTGATTGTTAGTTCTTGATATATAATTAATGGGATAGTTCATTATTTACTTTCATATTATTCCAAACCTCTACACATTTCTATTCTATGGAAATAAAAATACAGAACATATTTTGAAGAATGTTGGTTGGGTAACCAAACACTTGTTGGTTTCTGTTGACTTGAAATTATAGTTATAAATATAGCTGCAAGCAGCACTTATGGGGCCAATCCCACAAATGGGCTGTATCACACGCAGAGCGGCAAACAACTTGAATAGCGGAAATGGAACGTACTTGGAAACAACAAATTGAACAAATGTTTAGATGAGAATGACCAAAAACTTTTTTTTGACAGAAGACAAACACATGGAAGTTCCAAATTTTGGAACAGACAAAACACTTGCACCGTTTCTGATCACAGCTCCACCCAGGATTTAAAACCACGACCTTGTAGGTTCAGGTTCAGTGGTTTAACTAACTGCACCACTCAGTTGACACAAGCTGCTGAAGAGAAGTTAAGGTGTGAGAATGAGCTGACAAAAAGGTTATTTGGCATTTTAAACAGCATGACACTTAAAGTTAAGTTAATCGTAAAACGGATTATGGTTAGCTCGATAGCTGATGAGTCACATCAAACAGTATGGTATTTGTTTTGCATGTGAAATGCTAAGCTAATTAGCATAATTTAAAAAACGCTGTGACGGTCATTTTGGAGAGGTATTTCTCAGGAACAGTAGTGATTATGAAAAATCTGTTCAATCATTTCTGTGCGGCTCCGCTCAAAGATCATATGATCCGATTTTGGTCTAAATTGAACAGTAGGAAGTAGTGAAAACACCGTTTTTCATTTACTTCAATATGGCTGACAGACACATTCATGGAAAATGACAAATGAGACATTGTCAGAATCGGCATAACCCAGGGAATTAAAAGAATATAAAAAAAACAACACATAATTTGAACAATTTTTTAAAAAATTCTTGAACAATACGTGGTTCAGCCAATCCTAGCAAAATTGACATCATTATAATCCATAGACATAATGGTTATATAAACAACTATTCAAATGTTATGAACTAAAACGTGCATTTTTTACACCATATTTGAAGGAGGAGTAGCGAAAAAATTAATACTGTACTTTTCAAAATGGCTGCTACTGTAAGTCTTAATGTAAGCTATATCACTAAGTTTCATTTTTCTAGAATTAGGGGTTCATGAGCAATTTTAATGTTGATTTTTTTTTTAACTGGTGGTGGTGCTATAGAATTTGTCTTAGAGCTACCAAAGTTGGTGAGATCATTATTCATGAACCTCTCTACAATTGTGCCAAATCTCATCATTTTCCTATGTTCCCTTCATAGGGCTGCCATAAACTCCCATTGGACACTTTGGCTTGGCCACTAATTCTATTAAAACAATGGGGACCAACACTCTTTAAAATATATTCTTTTTCTGATTGCAAACAACTTCAGGTGAATTCTAACAACATTCCATTTTTGAGTGAAAGATCCCTTTAAGAATAGTTTTAACAAGCTGAACTTTATTTTGAGGTGCAACCAAACTGTCGTAATTTTGACGATATTATATACTTTCATATGATGTTTTGTAACTGAGACTATTTATATCGATCTAAACTGGCTTGCAATAAACAAAATATATACTAATATTATATAGGCCAGCATCAAAATATATATAAGAGCTGACAGAAAGAATGATGAACATAAGGACAATTGTGTGTTCTAGTTTTTCCATTTTCTGAAAGTGCAGTGGAGTGCATGAATCAGTTCTTTATGGAGGTGACAGTACGTCCTAATGGGGGGCAGATGGTAGGCTGATTGTCAAGGAGTGACCTGTGGGGACAAATTTGAGTTCTCAGCCTGAGTCAGACAAGCTCTCTAGCAAATTATGTCTCTGATGTTTCAGTATCAATCATTTATTCAGCTTCTATACTTTGTTACCAGCTCATGAACATCACAAAAGCAATTGTAATATAAAAATATTTGACACAATTATAGACCTAGAAAAAAAATCCTTCTGTAATGATCTCCGATGATTTAAGAGTTTTAATAAGGAGTCCACTTTTCTCTGCTCTGAGTAGTGATCCTGGGGTCAGATGGGAATCTGCTGAGGTCTCATCTGCATCATTCTTTCATAATACATTGAGCATTGGAAAAAATGAGCTGATATCCTTTTATCTTGCAAAGACCATTAACACACTGCGTTTCTGAGACTGAGCAATGCCAGATCATGAAACTTCAAAATTAATACACTGCTTTGCATTTATACATATTTCACATTTTACAGGCACACACATAATGCACAAAGTCATTTAGCATTGATTATGCTGCTCTCTAGTTTTCTGATTGATGTGGCACATCTAATCTTACATCTAATTTACAATGGTTGTGCTCCAGTCAGTCATTCATTTATATGGCTACTAATGCTCACCAGCACGGCTCTTAGAAAACTTCTTCCTTGCTGTTGACTCACAAAAACAGCCCATTTAAGTTGTTCCCCAAGAGACCTTCATGTAGAGATTTTGGAGGCCCTGATCTTCAGTGTAGTGTCAGAAATCGACTGTTCCCTCCCTGACTCTGAAGCAGTACTTCAACTATAGGAATACCAAATAAAGATATTCACATGGTTCTGAGATTAGTATTCTGTTAGATGTAGGTAACTCTGTGGGTCTTTTTATCATGGAGCCTATAACTTACTAACATCTCCACATTTGGCTATTTCCCTGCAGTATCTGTTTCCACCATATCAGACACCTTAGCTAAAAATGCAGATTGAACGAGCGGCTTCGTTTTCAGTCGCAGATAGTTAAGTCTGCTACAGCAGCCCCCTAGAAACCATCCTTCCCTCCAGCAGTCAATGAGATGCAATGTAGCAGAGCAGAACTGTCTAATTTCCTAATGAATGCCATTTTTCAAATTGTATTATTCACAACATGGAGAGTGACTGGGAGTGACTAAGGTTTTGATTAGCTTTTACTTGGGCTACGGATATTTGAGTGGGTCTGAGTCGGTGTATGAGACATAGTTGCGCATATCTATATTTTATTTCTCTAGTGCCTCTAGACACAAGTCCCTCGTTAAAGTTTAATCACAATGACAGATATATGTGCGTATGTTCAAACCACCACAAAGGTAAAATCACTCACACCTATTATTTAAGTGATTGCACACTGCCCAGCTGATTAGAAATGTGTCCTCTTGAATAAGACATTTTTGCTCTGATGAAAATTACAGTACGAATGCAAGATACACCTGCAAGAAAAGTCTGCAACACTTTATGGTTTTGGTCCATACAAACACAACAACACTTATTGCGGGATATTTGTAGGGGAACAATATGAAGTATTTGATTTGATTTACACAGTTGGCTAAAATATGTGTATTAAATGAATGAATAAATAAATAAACATTACAATGTAAAATTTTCACCTGGTTGATTTCACCAAGTGCAACATGTCCCTGGGGGGGCAATAAAAAACGACTCTATAGGTAGTTTGTGCAAGTACCTTATTACGACCTATATTTACGTTTTAAAGGTAAAGGCCCTCTAGCGGGCGTAAAAATAATGACAGGGTCGTATTGTGTCTGTCGCCATGAAATGACGTATGACTGTGATTGCCAGTCAAAATGTGTTTTGTTTAAGTGCAGTGTATAGTTTTTACAGTGATCTCACGGTGATTTAGACATATTTTACTAGGTGTAATTCATGACCACACTAACCCACCCCTAAATCTACCCGTTACAAAAATTGTGCAGAATCATGATTTTTGGTTGCTTTTATGAGCATATTCTCTGGGTTCAAACTTTTGATCGCATGATCACATCTCATCTTATAACGCATCTCTTTACAAACTGAGCTACACCAACCCTGAACCACATGGCTGATAAAATAGTACAAAACATTAATATGCAAATGTTCGGTTGCCGATAGGGGCGCAATTTTAGTTTACGATCTGATGGGTCGTCTTTGTTGACCCTGTAACAACATTGTGGTTATCCAGTCAGATTTGAAGAAACAGTTTACAGTTTTTGTGAAGTTTAGGTTTACAATCAGTGTTTGGTTCTTGTTTGGTGCAGTGTTTGATGCTTTTCAGTGCATCAGGGTCAGTCATTTATCATTTCCTCTGACTTTAGGCATTACTCATGGGTAAGGTTAGGTTAGGTTTAGGTGTAGCGATATGGTCAAGACTATATTTTTGCATTAAAATGTTGTTCCAGGGTCAACAAAACATGTTGACCTATGGACACAACGAACTTGGCAAAATCAGGACATGCGTTACATTAAACTGGGTTGGCCAATAAGTATTTTGCTTTTTCTTCATATAGTTATTTAAAGCGTTAGTTCACCCAAAAATGAAAATTCTGTCATTAATTACTCACCATCATGTCGTTCCAAATCCATAAGACCTCTTCATCTTCGGAACACAAATTAAGATACTTTTGATGATATCAGAGAGCCATCTGACCCTCCATAGACAGCAACACTGTCTATGATCCAGGTCCAGAAACATAGTGCAAACATCTGTAAAACAGTTCCATTCTTCTTCCATGACTTGTGTCTGCCGCCACTTTAGAGATTATGCTTACGCTTTCCTCTAGGCGTGAAGAACCGCAGATTACTTACATGCGCGTGCTTTCACCCGGATGTAAACAAGGCTGATTACATCAAATACGTTAAAGCTTGCGTATACGGTGCGTTGTGATACTCTCTAAAATGGCGGAAGATGTAAGTCACAGAAGAAGAATGGATAGGGTAAATGATCTTATTTTTGTTTTCTTTTCACAAAAAAAACATTCTCCTAGCATCGCAGAAGTGAAGTTAGTCCACTGATGTCACATGGACTGTTTTACCAATGTTTTTGCTATGTTTCTGGACCTGGATCATTGCCAGTTGTGTTGCTGTCGATGGAGGATCAGATGGCTCTCTGATATAATCAAAAATATCTTAATTTGTTTTTCGAAGATGAATGAAGGTCTTATGGGTTTGGAATGACATGAGGGTAAGTGATTAATGACAGAATTTTCATTTTTGGGTGAACTAACCCTGTAAATATTTATTTTAGTCTCTTTCTATGACAGGAAAGTTCCAAATACCCTCTGTTACAGATTCAATACAAGACTGTATTATGCAGGCACATTGGAAATACGTGCTTCTACATACATTTCTGCAACACAGTAATTATGTACCTTGTGGAATTATGTGGAAAAGTCTCCTGCACCAAACCCAAACCTAAACCTTCCGGATAGTGTTAACAAATGCAAAAGCAATGTGAAAATGCATGCACTGATGCAGTCATGCTATTTTAACTCCCTTTTGAGGATTTGAGCGGTTTTGTTTGAACCGTAGTCTTACGGGGTTTGTCCCAGAGCTCTCTATCACCTAAGTGCAACACCATTACGGAGCTACCGAGTAAACTCACTGAATTAGAAAACTCATACATATGAAACTGTATATGTGACGACAATGTTCAAAAGTATCCATTTTCAAATCATGCAGGATGTTAAAATAGTTTTGAAGTCATAACATAACATTCTGCAATTAATTGTATAAAAAAATTGCCTTTAGTAATCAAAACTGTACCTGTAATAATACTTTGTGTGAAAAGGAATAAAAGTTGTCGGGAGTTTTATTTCAAACGTGAATCGTACACATAGATACGTGTTTTTCAGTTTTGCAGGAATTTATAGAGTAGATTGTATTTACAATGAGTAGGTTGGTATTATATGTAATCAAGTCACACTGAACTGGTCTAACTTTGCTGCTCCTGATTTGTTGGTAGTATTTTAAGGTCAAGGAACTTTCCTACAATAAAAGTGAAAACAGAGTGAAGGCCTCTCACTCTTTTGCTGCCACAACAGATTATACAGGTGGTACTTACCTAAAGAGCTTAGCCTGTGTGTTTACATACTGATCAAAGAGCTTGTTTTAAACCACTACAAAGCTGACATTTGGTAGGTTGCCAGTATCCCTTTTAGACATTCCACAGGGACACAAAAAATATCACATCACACTGAATTTCCTGGGAGTGGGAGTTAATGGGCAATGATAATCCATAAAACATCTCTTTATATTACATATAGCTGGAGCTGTAAAACTGTTCCTTACCACCTTTCAGAGTCCTTTTTCAGATGCATACAGTATCTGTTTTTACTGAAAAAAATGTAAACTTCTTAAAACTTTGTTGATTACTTTGCATTTGATTGCATTAATTGTAATCGATCGATAAATAAATCTTAATAAATCTTAATCAATCTAAGAAAATTAGACAACTTTTTAAAATTAGATAATATTTTGCCATGCTGCAGTTTATATGATTGTATACATCCCTTGATTCAATTATTTTCAGAATAAAGCCTTTATTAAGCACCAAATTGCACTGACAGATTTAATTTACAATAACCTAATAAGTAGTCTTCTCAGTCTATCATAAAATAAACAAATACATAAAATAAAAAATAAAAAATAAAAAGTGTCACTAGGTCCATTAAACTCTGGCATATTTTGTGTTTCAGCCATTCACATGGATTTAATCATTTGTTGGAATTTAAATAAATATTTGAGTCAAGTCAACATATGCATCAAAATAAATAAAACAGTAGCTTACCTTCAAATCTTATGTCTATTTGCTTTGCACAATACCACCTGTTGCAATGTTTAATTTCGTGCTACTCTTGAATTCCATCAGCTGATACAATAATTTTTGGCAAAATATGTTCTGTGAGAGAATTTCTGGGGTTATGCCAAAAAACATTTCATAAATAGATGAAAATATCTTATAAACTAAAACATTAAATTGAAAAAAATGTATAGTTCCTTTTTCAGAATACTGTATTTGAAAGATAATTGAATAAGCTTCCCTAGTGAAAAATAGATATAATAAAATGTATTTGAAATGCATTTATTCCATGCTAAGTATACTACAAATACTATAAATTTACATTTTAATGTACTTAATAAAAATAACCTGCAATTGTATACTTTTAAGTCTGCTAAATTGGAACAGCTACTAAATACACTTTGCACTGTAGAGAAGAGATGATGAAGTCCAACTAAAGATATACTGAAGTATATTTCAGGTAAATATCTTGCATTTAAAGACCATACTGTATTTAGATCATACAGTTCTCGGTTACGTGTCATGCAGAGAAGGAGATCGCGGGAGATGCGGAATACAAAACAAAGAGTCTTTTAATAATTAACAAGTAACATTCTACATAAACAATCACATTTAACAATCATTGACCGACACATTAGGCTGGGAAAGACAGAGCTAAATACAAAATGCAAATTTACTTATAAATCACATTAACCACAGGAAATACCAAATACGGAAATAAACACTTGGGAACCAAAAACTAAACCAAAACAAGGAGACATGAAAACAAAACTAAACAGACAGAAACGTAACATTTACCTCCCCCTCCCGGAAAGGCGCGACCTTGCGCCTACAAATAACATCACAAAACAAAACACGGGAGGCGGGCGCCCTAGAGGCCAGAAGGGGCAGAGTCATTAACCGCCTCCAGGGCGGATCAGGAGTCCCAGGCAGCCATGGCAGAGCTGGAGTTTCGGGAGGCCATGGCGGATCTGGAGTCACGGGAGGCCACGGCGGATCTGGAACCATGGGAGGCCACGGTGGATCTGGATCAACGGAAGGCCATGGCGGATCAGGAGTCCAATCCCGAACCCACATCCATCCTGCTCTCCTGGCCGAAACTCTGAAGCAGGACTTGGAAACAGCGGACTGGAATCTGCGGGGAACTGGAACGGCTCTCCTGGCCGAAACTCTGGAGCAGGACATGGAAACAGTGGACTGGAATCTTCGGGGAACTGGAACGGCTCTCCTGGCCGAAACTCTGGAGCGGGACTTGGAAACAGCGGACTGGAATCCGCGGGGAACTGGAACAGCTCTCCTGGCCGAAACCCTGGAGCGGGACTTGGAATCAGCGGACTGGAATCCGTGGGGGACTGGAACAGTACACCCTGCCATAATGCCAGAACAGGATTTGGAATCAGCGGACTGGAATACGTGGGGAAGTGGAACGCCTCTTCTGGCCGCATGTTGTGAACAGTGTAAGGAGACGGCTCTCCTGGCCGTAACTGCGGAACGGAATCTGTGGGGAACTGGATCAGGTCTTGCGACACTGTTTCTGTTGGGCTCTCTGGCGTTGCGGCTTCCTGGTGGCGTTTTACCTGCATGGTAATCCTCCAAATCAACAAAGAAATCGGAATTACTTAACTCAAAAACAAAATTTAGGAAATCAGCTACGGGTCTAAAACAATCCTCGTGACGAATGGAACAAAATAAATCTCTGTGTTTTAGTCCCAACCGGAAGTTGACATTAAAGGAATCACTCCAGCTCACCAGATGCAAAACACTCAGAAACTTCTCCACGTATTGCTCCAACGTGTCACTCCCCTGTTCAAGGTCATAAAAGAATTCTTCTGCCCAGTTCACCCGCTGTCTAGGGTCCATAATGCTGTTGGTCAATCTGTTATGTGTTGTGCAGGGAAGGAGATCGCGGGAGATGCAGAATACAAAACAAAGAGTCTTTTAATAATTAACAAGTAACATTCTACATAAACAATCACATTCAACAATCATTGACCGACACATTAGGCTGGGGAAGACAGAGCTAAATACAAAACCAAACACAAGGAGAACTCAAAACACCTGAGACACAGGACTGGGGCAAATTAACTAATAATCACATTAACCACAGGAAATACCAAATAAGGAAATAAACACATGGGAACCAAAAACGAAACCAAAACAAGGAGAAATGAAAACTAAACTAAACAGACAGAAACGCAACATTGTCATCATAGTGACATTTCAACAAATTTTTGGCTTAACCCCCTTAACTGTCACACATTTTTGAATATGGTAATGCAATGACTGATGGATTTAAATGGATTTCAACTGATGAATTCTGAGGTTTTATATTTTCAATTGATATATATTTTCTTATGATTTCTAAAGCGTGATAGGGAAAAAGGTAACAAAGAAGTCTTTTTGTGACAAAGGTGTAAGGGACAAAATTAGCTCAAATATACAAATGAATCAAATCAGAATCATTTAAGATTCTGTAGGGAATTTGAACAGAATCACTGTTCTACAGCGGATCACTGAGTCGGTCTGCGATTCAGTGAACGAGCCGTATAAC
>JAUCMR010000141.1:2953715-2966866 GCA_032357425.1 Enteromius argenteus | reverse complement strand
TCTTACCTGTTCCCCTTTAGTCTGCTCCGTGATCCTCTGTGTCTCCTCCAGCCTCCGTGGTCTCCTCGTCTCGTCTGGCAAGTGGTGTTTGGTGGCGGTCTCCTTTGTTCACTCCCTGTTCTACCCCAAGCCTGAAAGAAAGGATAAGAAAGACTTTTGAGTTCTCGTTTGAAGTTCCCTGTGCGGGAATTCACCATTTGCTATATTTACCTGATTTCGCCTGTGACATCTCATCCTGTAAATAAACATTGTCATTAACACCTTACCTTTGTGTCAGTCCGCTTCCTAACAGAAGCTTGGACCATCACCGACATCAGGATGAGCTCTGATGACCCCTTCCAAGAGCTCGTGGATGCCTTACGGCGAACCATTCTAGCCGCTTCACCATCACCACCAATGGCACCCACAGCTTCACCAGCACCTGTCGACAACCCGGAAGTAAACAATCCTTCTTCGCCCGCTACGGTAGTATGTCCCATGGTGCGATCGACGCCCTTCTCTGGCATGGCGGGGGATTGCAAAGGATTTTTACTGCAATGTTCAATCACTTTCTCAACTTACCCCTCTGTGTATCAGACAGACAGTGCGAAGATCGGCTATGTGATATCTTGTTTATCAGGATCCGCTTTAAGATGGGCCGAATCTCTTTGGAATCAAGCCAGGCTGGCTGTTAGTTCTTATTCTGCTTTTCGTCAGAATAATCTCTCGATCCATGAATATTCCATCAGGTTCCGTACATTAGCGGCCGCCAGTGGTTGGAATGAGAAGGCGCTGGTGACGTCATTTCGCCAAGGACTGGAGCCTAAGCTGCGGTTGATGCTGGCGCCTTATGATGACGCTATGGGACTTGAACGCTTCATGCAGATAGCTCTTCGCTGCTCAGCCCGGGTAACTGCTTACACCCAAGATCATACTAGCACTGTGTCTGTCAACCCCCGTCCGCCAAAATTCACCAGCCCACCAGAACCTCTTCCTGAACCCATGCAACTTGATAAGCGTCGACTCACCCCAGAAGAACGTCAACGCCGCTTGACTAACGGATTATGTCTGTATTGTGGAAAGGCTACTCACCTCCTGAAAAACTGTCCCCTACGTCCACTCAGACCCGGTGGTGAGTACGATCTTACCCATGAGTGAGAATATGTATCCTTGCACGTTACCTGTTACACTTACTACCAACAGCTTCTCAGTTACTGTGGCGGCTCTCATTGACTCCGGATCGGCAGGTAACTTCATTCACCTAGCACGACGGTTGAAGATCAAGACCACTCCAACTGAGAAAAGATATCAAGTTCAGTCTATAACCGGGAAACCCCTTTCTGACCAAGCTGTGTACCATCGTGCTGGCCCCGTGAACCTTCGCATGGGGCAGTGCCATGAGGAGGAAGCTTGGTTTCTGGTTCTGGAGGGTTCCACCATGGATCTTGTATTGGGGCGTCCGTGGCTGGCGAGGCACGAACCCAACCTCTCCTGGGGCTCCGGGGAAATCCTGAAGTGGGGTAAATCCTGTTGGCCTAAGTGTTTCCCACACTTACCTCTTCTACGTCCGCCATCCATTCACGTATGTACCACTTCCATCGAATGTCCTGTTGATAAATTATCTATTGAATTTCCCCAGGAGTATCGTGCTTTCCAGGATGTTTTTTGCCCCAGGAGAGCGGCCCGCCTGCCACCACATCGCCCATGGGACTGTGCCATTGATCTGCTCCCGGATGCTCAGTTGCCCAAAGGAAGGATTTACCCGTTATCCATCCCAGAAAACCAATGCTATGGAGGAGTATATCAAAGAGGCACTGGCACACGGTTACATTAGTCCCTCAACGTCCCCTGCTGCTTCAAGCTTTTTCTTTGTGTCCAAGAAGGACGGCGGCCTCCGTCCTTGTATAGACTATCGTGCCCTGAACAAAGTGACTGTTCCTTTTAAGAACCCACTGCCATTAGTTCCCGCCGCCCTAGAGAAACTGAGGGGAGCCAAAATATTCACTAAGTTGGACTTACGGAGTGCGTATAATTTGATCATGGTGCGCTCCGGGGATGAATGGAAAACCGCTTTTGTGACCCCAACTGGGCACTATGAGTATCTCGTCATGCCGTACGGGCTAGCCAATGCTCCATCTATATTCCAAGATTGCATGCATGAGATCTTCCGTGAGTACCTAGACAAATTCCTATTGGTGTACATTGATGACATTTTAATCTATTCCACCTCTATCCAGGAACACCACCAACACGTGAAAATGGTACTCACCAAGCTCCGAGAACATCACTTGTTTTTAAAGGCAGAAAAATGCAGTTTCCACAAGCCCACTACCCAATATTTAGGGTACAACATTGGTCCTGCAGGGGTCAGCATGGACTCCAGTAAGGTCTCAGCTATTACTAACTGGCCCGTCCCCTCTAGCGTTAAGGAACTACAAAGATTCCTAGGGTTCTCTAACTTTTATCGGCGCTTCATTGCCAACTTCAGTATTTTAGCTAGCCCCCTCACGTCCCTTCTCAAGGGAAAGCCTAAGACTCTTTCCTGGTCTGCAGAGGCTTCCAATGCCTTTAACTGCCTTAAACATGCTTTCACTTCTGCTCCTATTCTATTGCACCCAGACCCTACTAAGACCTTCATTGTAGAGGTGGATGCCTCAACGACAGGAGTTGGTGCCGTATTGTCGCAGCAGCAGGGGAACCCACCGAAACTAAAGCTGTGTGCCTACTTCTCCCGGAAGTTCAACCCGGTGGAGAGGAATTATGACATCGGCAACAGGGAGCTCCTTGCGATTAAACTGGCCCTTGAGGAGTGGAGACATTGGCTGGAGGGGTCAGCGCTGCCATTCCAGGTACTGACAGATCACAAGAACTTGCAATACTTACGTGACGCCAAGAGACTTAACCCCAGACAGGCGAGATGGGCTATTTTCTTCACCAGATTTCAGTTCTCTATCTCCTATCGTCCTGGATCAAAGAATGTTCGAGCGTTTGCTCTCTCCAGACTCCACGCTCCTGAGGAGGAGCCCAAGAGCACCGAGCCCATTCTCCCTGACAAGTTGTTTGTGAGCCCCATTCAGTGGACGACCCCTCCAGCCGCAGCAGACCCGGCACCTGTTCCTCCGCCGGGTTGCCCGCCTAACCTCCAGTTTGTGCCACATCCAGAGCGCATCACCCTCATCCATTCAACTCACACCTCACTGGGCACTGGGCATCCAGGGACCATCAGATCCCTCTCGCTCCTGAAAGAACAGTTCTGGTGGCCTCTTATGGACCAGGATGTGCAGAGGTACGTGAGAGGGTGTCGGGAATGTGCCATGGCAAAGACTCCACGACATCTACCAGCCGGTAAACTTATGCCACTTCCCACACCTAACCGCCCCTGGTCACACCTAGGGGTCGATTTCATAACGGACCTGCCCGCCTCCGACGGTAACACATGTGTACTAGTAATTGTTGACTGGTTCTCTAAATTCTGTCGTCTTGTTCCCCTCAAAGGTTTACCCTCAGCTTGGGAGACAGCTCAACAGCTATTCAATCAGGTGTTCAGGCCGTACGGGCTACCTGAGGACATTGTGTCGGACCGGGGCTTTCTTCCGACTCTTAGGTGTGACCGTCAGTCTGTCCTCCGGCTACCATCCTCAGACTACTGGGCAGACTGAACGTAAGATCCAGGAGGTGGGGCGGTTTCTCCGTACCTTCTGCCATGGCCGCCAGAACTCCTGGAACCAGTATCTGGGCTGGGCCGAGTATGCCCAGAACTCTCTGCGCCAAGCCACCACCGGTCTGACACCATTCCAATGCGTACTCGGCTTCCAGCCCCTCTCTTCCCTTGAACAGGTGAACCATCGGATGTACCTGCGGTGGATTACTGGTTCCGGGAGAGCGAGAGGGTCTGGGACACGGCTCACCAACATCTTCAGAGGGCAGTGCGTAGGCAGAAGACCCATGCCGATACCCAACGTTCCGAAGCTCCTACTCCAGAAGGTATGGTTGTCCACCAGGGACATTCGCCTACGCCTGCCCTGCAAGAAACTCAGTCCCAGGTTTGTTGGTCCCTTTAACATCTTGGAGCAGATCAATCCGGTAACCTACCGTCTGCAACTCCCTACACACTACAGGATTCACCCAACATTTCACGTTTCACTCCTAAAACCCTGTCACAATCCTCTGCTTCCTCCCACAGAGCCTGGTGATGAAGAACCCCCTCCTCCCTTGGTCGTCGACGAGGGCACTATCTACAAGGTCAAGGAGGTTCTGAATTCCCGGCGTCGTGGTGGTCGTCTGGAATACCTTCTGGACTGGGAAGGTTATGGTCTGGAGGAGAGGTCTTGGGTTCCAAGAGAGGATGTCCTGGATGAAACCCTCTTGCAGGACTTCCACGCAGCACATCCTGATCGTCCCGCGCCCCGAGGCAGAGGCAGACCACCACGGCATCGGAGGGGCCCGGCTTCGGGAGGGGGCCCTGGAGGGGGGGTAGTGTTACATCCACACCAGGCTCCACCCTCATATCCACTCAGCGATCTCAATCACCGGAGTTCTAAGTCACATCACCTGCCGTCCTCACCTGATCCCCATCACCTGCACCACTTAAATACCACACCAGCCAGCATACTCATTGTCCAAGCTCGTTCTTCGACAGCGGACTGTTGCTACGATTCTTGAAAGCCTGTACTTACCTGTGCTCTTACCTGTTCCCCTTTAGTCTGCTCCGTGATCCTCTGTGTCTCCTCCAGCCTCCGTGGTCTCCTCGTCTCGTCTGGCAAGTGGTGTTTGGTGGCGGTCTCCTTTGTTCACTCCCTGTTCTACCCCAAGCCTGAAAGAAAGGATAAGAAAGACTTTTGAGTTCTCGTTTGAAGTTCCCTGTGCGGGAATTCACCATTTGCTATATTTGCTATATTATATTCTGTAAATAAACATTGTCATTAACACCTTACCTTTGTGTCAGTCCGCTTCCTAACAGTATGAAAGGGAACAGGCTGCTCGCATCACCAACCTGGGTAAGAACATATTTATTGACAGATCAGAGACTAATTTCAGTTGAACAGATTTACCATGCTGCCAGTATTTGGCAAGACCAGCACAAATTTTAATGACTTTATTTAAGATAAATATCTGCATTTTGTGAATTGAATGTCATTTTACTTAAAAATAGTATCTGTACGATTTATCTGTCTCTTCGATCTCTGTGTTTTTGTCTTTGTCTATTGCAGTATTTTTCCTTTTATATCAATGCTGAATTATCAGCAGGAGTCACTCCAGTGTCACATGATCCTTCAGAAATCATTCTAATATGTTGTTTTTATAAACAAGAAACATTACTTTTAACACATATGTGTGTAAACTGTGACACTATCCTGTACACACAATATGTACCATTAAAAAAAAAAAAAGATTGAATGCATCATGAAAATAAAATAGAAAAGTACCATAAGCCCCCGTGAAACACTTTGACTACAACTTCATATTCATAAGAGATACTGAACATGTATGACAAGTATTGTGTTAAAAATGCTCATGAAAAAAAGTATTTTATTTTTTATTTTTTTATTTTTTTTCACATTTATTTTACAAGCAGGTACTTGTACAGTGTCCTTTTTTGGGCAATTTTGAACATAACGCATGAGATATATGAAAAAAGATGGGAGCATGCAAATTTGATGCGCCGTTATGAATTTCAGTAAGGTAACACCTGCGACCAGATTCAATGAGAGAAGCCTGCTGTGGGGCTGATATTGACAAAAACTTTGTCAATATGGAAAAGAGTGCCTCTTTTATTTGTTTCTTACAATTTTCAATAAAAGTGAACTTACCACTCGCTGTCCCCTTTTCCTTCTACAGATACAACCTGTTGTATCACAGCATCTTATTAACAGATCCTATTAGCAAGTCACCCCCTAATCAGTTCTGGACTCGTTAAATGAATGAATCAGTCATTGTCATTGTGGTTAGCAGTATACATGATTCACAGAGTATCAGGATTCAGTGTTCGGGCACAGGTCTTTGTTGTGACTCATTTTGAATCTGAAGGTGTCCCCCCATTTTACTGCTGTGAGTGTCAAAAAGCCAACCCGATCTCATGAATGTGCGTATAGTACGCCAAATAAAAATGGAAACTCGTGGTATTGATACGAAAAAATGGATTTTGGCGTATGACACGCACGTGTTTGGCATGCATATAATACGCAGATTTCGTGTGCATATGATACAAAATTTGTTGCCGTGCATATGATATGCAAGTTTTCGCGTTCATATGATACATATCTACCCCAAACCTAATCATCGCGTACCATAAACACGCCAAAGTCCATTTTTGCGTATCTATACCATGAGTTTTCGTTTTTATTCGGCGTACTATACGCACATTCATGAGATCGGGTTGGCTTTTTGATACTGACAGCAGTGAAATGGAGGGACACCTTCAAAATGAGTATTTTGGCGTACTATTTATATTCATGAAGCTCTGTCTGTCACTAATACAGGATTACAAGTGTTGCAAGTAACAGGTGACAAAGTAGTGTGATTTATTTTTAAAATAAAAGTGTAAGATTTTTTTATGAAATAAATTTAAAGTGTGACAGTTTAAAGAGATCCTTCATGAGGTGCATGTCTGCAGTGTCAACAGATTTAGCTATTATTGGAACATATTTTATGTATATAACTATATAAACTGCTATTTGGACCTTTAACCATTGGCTCCCATTGATAGGGGGAAAAATCCTGAAATGTTTTCCTCAAAAACCTTAATTTCCTTTCAACTGAAGAAAGAAACATGAACAATCTGGATGACATGGGTTAGAGTAAATGATCAGAAAAATTTTATTCTGGAAGTGAACTAATCCTTTACCATATACACACTGTATAAAGAGACATACTAACAGACAAGACATTGTTCATTTAAACACCCACACAGTTCACACAAGTTTTCTCTCTCTCTGACTTTAATTATAAATATTTCAAACTGTTTATATATACCTCATGCAGATGCATTGCTTTAATTTCACACATTAAAGTGACATAAGTGTTGTCCGAGTGGCCATTTTAATATGAACATGTGTAGTGGGGTTCATCTTGCTAAAAGGCCATTCTGACATTTTTCAGTCAGCTTTCAAGTAAGGTCCTTGGTTCAAAAATAGTCACTCACTGTACTATTTCTGTCCTGACCTTCAGAGCAATTCAAAGTTCCCATATCTTTTTGAACTATTCATGGTCACAGGTTTTCAGTCATGATGTTATGTTTCTATAGGCTTGAACGTTATGGAAAATAATGATGGGCAGAAAAACTAGAAAGACATTCTTTACACTTTTTGGAACTTCAGTTATCAATATCTAAAGGGCAAGTCATTGTTCTCAATGTAACTGTCATGCTCAGATATAATTGCACATATATCAACCAGTGGTCTTTGAATAATAATTACTAAAATACTTAATAATCGATGCTAAATTATGCACACTGCTCAGTGACTTATGACTGATAATGAATACAGCCGTCAACACTGTCAATCACTATATTCCTCATGCAGCTTAAGATGAATTGCCAGTCTCCACTGTCACCTATTGTTCCACTAATGAGGTCTCTGTTTCCTTTTATCTCATTAAAGAAATGTACAGTGAAACTGCAAACAATGCAGAGAACAAAGGTTTTGTGTCTTCCCCCAGCTTGTGCTGTGCTGCCATTAGGAGTTCAAACACTGAACAGCAGGATAAGTAATCAATTGGTTTTGAATTTTAACTATATGGGTCTCTTAACAAGGAACCCTGGAGGTATGTGTAAATTTATTCTTTCAATGTGCCCTAGCGATGTGTGTTTGAGGGATAGTGTGTTCACTTTGAGTACTATAAAGCATTTAAAAGTATCATTGTTTCTCAGAAGATATTGGGAATCTTTTAAGATTTATATTGTCTTAAAATAATAAAATGAATAATTATGACCTTTTCTGGGACACTTGAAATTTAGCTCAGGAGCATTCCAATACCGCTTGTAGATGTTACTACACTTCAGGAAGAGTTAACCTGTTCATTTGAATGATCAGTTAATTTGAATGGGTATGATTTGGAAAGGCACATGCATCAGTCAACAAAATGTCTAATAGCTGAAAATGCATATTATAGCAAAAACCAAGCCTTGAAGTCAAAAGAACTGGTTGTAGAGCTCAGAGAAAGGATTGTGTCGAGACACAAATTGGGAGAAAAAATATGCTGCATTTAAGGCTCACAGAAGCATGTAGCCTCCATAAATGCAATAAGTTTCAAACAACCTGCACTCTTCTGGCCTCTTTCGGAGTGGACCACTCTTAGAGTGGTGACCAAGAATCTGATGGTCACTCTAGTTGAGCTCCATACGGAGATGGGGGAAACTTACAAAAAGGCAAACATCACTGCAGCACTCCACTGATCTGGGCTTCATGGCAGAGTGGCCAGACTCAATCTTCTATTTTCAGTGAAGACGAAAACAACCCACTTGGGGGGAAAAACACCTAAAGGACTGTAAGGAAAAAAAGATTCTCTGGTCTGATGAACCTCAATTCCAAGCATCTGGAGAAAACCTTGCACCGTTCATCACCTGCACAATACCCTCACAATGTTAAAACATGGTTGTGGTAGCATCATGCTGTGAGGGTGTTTTTCAAGGAAAGTAACAGGGGGCTCTTCAGAGTAGAAGAAATGCTCAATGCAACAAAACAGAATGAAAAAAAGAGAATGCAAGAGTGGCTTATGGACAACTCTGTAAATGACCTTGAGTGACCCTACCAGAGCTCGAACTTGAACCCAATCAAACTTCTCTAAAGAAACCTGAAAATGGCTCTCCACCAGTGGTCTCCATTCAATCTGACAGTGCTTGTGGTGATCTGTAGAGAAGAATGGAAGAAAATCCCCAAATACAGATGTACAATGCTTGTTGCATCATACCCAGAAGACTGTATTTACTGTCAAAGGTGCTTCAACTGAGTACTGCATTATGGGTATGAATATTTATGCAATGTAAATATTTCAGTTTGTTTCTTTTTAATAAAGTTGCTCACAAACTGCTATTTTTGCTCACAGTCTGCTATTTTGGTTTGTTATTATGGTATATAAAGTGTAGATAGTAAAATGTGAAAAATGAAGGGGTATTGAAAAGGCACCATATACAGTATATTTCTTTACATATCGTCCCAGGACCAAAATTATTACCTGAAAGGGTGATTTAAATTTTGTGGTTACTAAAATGGCCTCACCAACACAAATAGTTAAATACAGAAGTGCATGCATGTCCTTTTTATTGTAAAAAATACTTTCCTATTGATGCTTGAAACTATCCTATAGCCTAAATAGCCTGTTATCAGTAAATCTTGTTTAGCTTCTTAAGAAGCTAAAACCAGTTTTGACATCATGGCTGCTGGTAATGTGAGCCAAAACAAATGTATCTTTTCATTATTGGCACAATACGAAATTCTCTTTTAAAATGATTCCTCGGTGCTGTCCTTATTAGATGTAAACCCCATTCTGTGAATCTAAAAATGGCATCTAGTGTGCATGAATAATGATGAAACAAACTGGAACTAAGATGCCCTGTGATAGCATTGAAACAGCCAACCCCCAGTGCAACAGTGCAACCCCCAGCCTCCAGCATTTGGATTTCTCTTCTTTTAACTTTTCATCTCATTTCTCCATCTCATACAGTACATCCAGTATGTGCACCAATTCCCTTTAGCAGGGTTTTGGCAATATCAGGTAGCTGTGGTAACTGTTTCATATCTTTACAGTGTGGAAAAAAAACACCTCTGCTAGGCTGCATGGGCATCCCTTTATTGAGGAACATTTGGAACTCAATACGCCATTCATGTGAATCTGTTATTCTATAGCAGGGGTGCTGATGTTGCTGTCTGAGTCACTGTGACTCACACAAACAGAATGTCCAGTCTGATGTTCATTACGAATGGCTTTGTGCTGTGGTAACACCATCTGAACAGTGAATCTTGAGGGAGACATCCTCTAGAGTTAGAATAACAGTCCGGGTGAGTAAGCTGTCTGTAGGCTGATGGGGACAACAAACTGCAGGGAAACATTAGACAATACATCATCCAGTCCAACGAGGCCATCCAACACATGGAAAGACTATAATTGCACAGACAGCTGGACACAGTAAACAATGACCATGCTTTGTATGTTTCTGAACAGAGACCAATTTACGGAGCTGAGATTCAACCAAATAAGCTAAATTCAATAACATAGTGTCACAATACAAATTCAAGATATCTGCATCATCTCTCACATCACCTATGAATGACACACGTGGTTATCTTATGGTTTATGATGAGCTTGATTTAGTCTGCTCCTTTAGGCTTAGACAACCATGATGCATGAAATCCGATAATAATTCATTTATCTCTAGCTAAGATGAATTAAATATGAGTGTTGCTTGCAGCATTGAGAGTTGCAATTGATTTTAAATCATGGCTGTGTGTTTCCTTCCACAAACAATGTGCTCTGGTTTAATATTTAATGACTGGAATTGAGGGAATTCCTGTGATAATGGATGATTTCATTAGTTTTTGTTCAATGGCTCATGCTAAATGTTTTTTTTAATGTCTGTGTTATTGTCTATATATCAGTAAGAGTTTTTTAAATGTAAGACTTGTATAATGTAAGCTGATTTAATTTAATTAATTTTTTTAGACCATTTAATGACAAGAAGCACATTTTATTATGGACTGTGATAAAAAAAAATGGTTTGATCAAAAACTTCTGCACACTGCATTAAAACCTGGAAAAGCACCTAATGTGATTGCATGTGCACAAGTTTTTCAAAGCTAACCCTAAAATTAAAACTAGCGGGCATGTAAAGTGGCTAGTTTTAGAATACCAATGTTTTTCAAAGTGATAAAACATGTTCGATGTAGATTAATGATAGACCAGTGTTTGCCTGTTGACTTTTTGGGCTCATCCTTTTCCTCACTTTCATTTTTTTCTCACCAACAAGCATAAATGGAAATACTATGGAGGTCGATAGCTACCGTCAACAGAGATTGGATAACAACGTTCTTTAAAATATCTTTTTTTGGGTTCACGAGAAGAAAGAAACCCATACAGCTTGGAAACAAGTGCACTCTAAAAAGTGCTGAGTTATTTCTGTAAACACAATTGGGTTAATTGTGCTGGGTCAAAATTCTGGGTTATTTGAGGTAATGTAAACACAAAGTTGGTTGTTAGTGCTGGGTCAAATGAATTTTCACCACTAACCCACTGGGTTGGGTTATTTTAACTCAAAAACATTATTTTAAATCAACCGGTTGATTTATTTTTTTCTCTTCATCAAACTTTCTGGATTCTTCACTCGTCTCGTCAGAAGATGGTCACGCACATCGCAGCAAAAAGGATAAAGGTAAATTTTAATATGATGGTATGATTATTTACCTCTATTTTTAATAAGTTGTGTGAAGAACACATTTCACTGTTTAATGTAAAATTTGATCTGTCGCTGTGCGGGTTAGCATTAATGTACTCCGTGACGTAACGTTATATAGCCGCCTAGCAAGGTACATTTTTATGACAAAAAATGACCGCAACAATGGTTTTATCGTTAAATAAACTTCATTATGCATTCACGCAAAGTGTGTGTGTGTGCGTGTGCCCGCCCGCGTGTGCGAGTAGCTTTGTTTATATGTCCCTTAATGCCTCGTGAACTAACGTAATACGAGGGTAAGTTCAGTTACTGTATGCACGGCTTTGTAATGTTTTGCAGGACCATTTCGTACTAACATTTATCTTTTAAGGACATATTTTTTTAAGTATGTCTGCGATGTGCCAAATATCCGACGATATGTCCATCATTTTTATGTTGAGCATTTTCGCGCTCTTTTTTCCTCAGGAAACTTTAGCTACATTAGCGAAAATGCTGTGCCCCATAACCTTAAACCACAATATTACTGGTCTGTGATATTATTTGTTACTTAAATGTAATGTTGCCTCAGCTACAGTATAAATTAGACTTATCTCTCGTCGTGTAACTTTTCCTTCTACTTTGTGAATGCGTGTAACGTTAATGTTTTATAAACTAGTTGACCAGTAACGTATGCAAATAAAATGGGAAGGCACTCTGATTTAGTTTTTTTATATAATGGTGTTGATTCTGCCTTCCAGACTCCCTGGCTGACACCTTTAAAGGTTATATATATATTTTATAAAATCTTTATATTTATATATACATGAGATTCTCTTGTTTTCTTTCCTAACATGTGCTTACTCTCAAGCCCATGTGATAAACACTATATGGATTATGGTTACATTTGTTTTTGGTTTTCAGATTTTATCAGATTTCATGAGACTTTCAGAAGCTACTGTATACCCAGAGGCAGAAAGAAAACTTTTTGAAGACTGGGCTACAATCGCAGACCGAATTCTTGCTGATGACCAGCGAGATGGAAAGGTGCATTTAGAGCTGGGTGACATGACTCCTGGTTTGCTATTTCTTACAATATGTCAAACTATAAAAACAAAATTCAACTGTATTTTACAAATATCAACTGGTTATATTTTGTATAACACTTTAGTATAAGAACCAATTCTCACTTTTAAAATTAAAATAAACTGTCATGTAGATTATGAAATCAGTTCCACAGTTTGTATTGAATTATTATGTTTTAGATGCTAAAAGGGAGAGTGCTTTCAAAGTCCTGCCCACCCTGCTTTTTTTTGTTTGTTTGTTTTGGAAGATTTATTTGGTCCATCTCCCTTTATGAGGTTTCATTTAATTCATTTGTTTTATTTCCAAGGCAGAAAAAAAAAAAATAATTCTTTAAATCATTTATTTAAAAAAGTTGGCTTAAATTGTAGGAGGCAAAGTGTCCTCTAGGGGTCTTCATTTTCCTATTTGTGCATACCCGAATTAAAAACGTCCCATATTTACATAGTTTGGGCTAAATGGATAAAAATGGTCTCATTTTACACAGACCTTACAAGACCTTCAATTTTAACACATGGGTGCAAATTCAGACCTTACTAGGTTATTTTATGTAACATAAATTCTGAAGTGATTCATGTTAAAAAAAGCATAGGTGCATTTCCACTGTGAGAGACAGAATCTAAAAAGAAAAATCTGGAAATCACATCGTATGATTTTTTAACAATTTATTTGGGAATTACTGTGTCAAATAAGTATTTGATCACTTGCTTATCAGACAGATTTCTGACCC